>OW240923.1:10318699-10338230 GCA_933207985.1 Pelobates cultripes | reverse complement strand
AGGAGGGCGCTGAGCGCTTCCCTCCTGTCAGCCCCTCTCCTCAGGCTGCGCCCGGGCGGTGCGGTCCGCCCTCATGGACGCACCTCCCAGGCAAAGCTGCAGCCACCTGAGGCTCTCTACAGAGCGCTCGGGCGGCTGCAGCATGGGGGGGGCCGGCGGGGCTGGTCATGGCACCCCCCACCCTGGAGGCACCTGGGGCGGACCGCCCCCTCCACCCCCCCCCTTAGTACGCCACTGTGTGAAACCATTTTTAGCATATTTTGACAGCTTACATGGGTCCCACTGGTTTCCCGTACTGCATCAAACATCAGCTGAATGTCATGTCACTTTAAAGAAAAGCATTAATCAGTCACTCATTGTATGACTCTTTGGCTGGGGAAGACCGGATTCGGCACAGGCACCCAGAGAGAACCAAATAAATTGTCAAACCGTGCGAAAACTGGTACTCCTGGCAACATTACCACTGTAGAGAGTGTAGTGGTTATGGTCATTCAGTCCAAAATAGAGACCATATTGCTGAATGTGGGATAGTTTGGGGTGTCTTCACCATTTACATCTCCGTAATATACATTTTTAAAGAGTGCATGTGACAGAATATCATAGTAAGTGTTTTGCATGATGCCAGATACATGATTTTGTGCTTTAAATGTAAAACTATTTACACCTTAGTGTCACCTGATATTTGACTTCAAAAGGGAAAAAGGCAACAAACAAAACCTCGCAGCTGTATGTTTTAAATTAAAACTTCAAGACGCACGCTTAATTTGATTAATTATAAAACACGCTGACAGGTATTTTTGTTTTGCTTTTTTACACAGATTAATTCAATCCTATACATTTAGAGATTATGAACAGTTCTACAAGTGCAATGTATATAAAGTAGGTTTTTAGGTTCTAGGCCCTTTATCAACTTCCCACCCAAAAGAAACCCAAATGGCTAACTGATTATAATTCACATCTTGCACAGTGTACTTGCCAGCATCTTGTTGTACAGATTGCACACAATAATTAGTACTCGCCATTTAAAGTACATACAACTTTGGGACATGGATGGCTAATATTGTTACCTACATTTTGAAAGAGTGGTGCAAATATTAAAAAGGGGGCGGTTTATATTGGTACCTCCTCAGTTTTATCACAAGTTTAGACCATTTTTCAGAATGCTTTTTTTTTTTTTTTTAAATGCACAAATTCCAGAGTTCCCAAGGTTATCCATGAGATGCAAAATCATATAGATAGATCTTAGCCATTTATTACAATCATTTTTGGCTGCATAACATGGGATAGTAAGGGAACATTATTAATGTTATCATGCTTCGGATGCAACAAGTGACTTAGAACAAACATGCAAGATAAGTCACTTAGCATGCCACATTGTGCTGACATCATTCATTGATAGGAAAAGTTACTGTGCGATATCCCTACTCAGACAGAGATTTGGTCACTACAACAACACCATTCCTGCAAAATGTATCCAGGTGGGCTCCCAATTCCTTTTTGTCTTTACAGATTGGGTTTAGGGCAGTCTGATTTAGATACGCTTCTAAAATAGAACTGTAATATATCTTAAATACTTGAATTATTTTTACATTTCAGGATTTATTTTAAAATCTGACATTAAAGGGTATGCCAAACACTGTAACCACTACATCCTGCTGTAGTAGTTATGATGCCAGGTGAACCCTAGCCTGGTCCCCCTTCAATAGGGCAAACCCCTTAGGAGAGAAAAATAAGTAGCAAGAGAGGTGAGAACGGACAAAAGCTCAATTAGCCTGCCCTTCGGTGGGTCCCCGCTCAGATCTCAAGCTGGTTTTAGCTCATCTTGTGCCATTACAGAGAGAACATTTCTGAAGCATATCAGACTGGTCCCACCCATACGGGCAGTCCAGATCCAAAATGCCAGCAAGTTCCCTCTGCACGAGAGATACAGCAACCCCAGACGATCATTTCAACCTTGTAAGGTATCATCAGTGAGATATAGCCAATGTCCCTCTAGGCACCGTGAGCAATGTTTAGCCTTCTTACCTTGGATTCCCTGCTGGACTGTGAGGCTCCTTCATCACAATTGATGCAAAGCTGGCTTCTGCAGAGGTACAAAAGCCAGAAACCGACCCAGTTGCCATTCGTTGGCTCAGAGCTTTAGCTGACCAGTCTCTGCCAATAAATGGCCCAATGTACATGAAAAGTTGCACAGAATTGATATTTCTAAGCCGGAACATTTGTTCTGGGCTGTCTATTGATGCCTCAATGACGCTGCCTTAGGTGGAGTTACACCTCTGCCAGCAAAGGGGTTAAACTTTGTGTGTGCAGCACATTAGAGCAAAACGCGGCCCATACAGACTCAGAGCACCATGACCACTTCAAATCACTGAAGTGATCCTGGTGCTTGGGGTAACCCTTTAAGAATTGACAATTTATTCTGAAGCCTAAGTGATTTGTATTTTTATTATTTATAAACCGGTTTTAAAAAAACATTAATTCCGTTGGAACATTCCCAGTTATCAAATCAATTTCCTCTAATCTCCCCTCTGGTTCAACCCATCTAAGATTCTACTGTTCCTTCAATTGAAACTGATAGTAAACTATAAACTTTCAACCAGAAGATGAAACCAGCCTTAAGTCCTTATCTCCCATCTCTGAGAATGTTACCTTAGACCTGCTAAGGTGATCATCTCCTAATGTATCTGAAGTAGCACTTAATTTAAAAGGAGATCATAAACTGAGCACAGATTGTTTGAGCCCAGGTGTCACGGTCGCCCTGTGGAAATTTCTATGATGTCTGCGACGCACACTTGGAATAAGTTTCATTGGTTAAGGTTAGACACAGGAGGGGGAATCTAAGCTCCCGTGTGGGATGCAAAGTTTCTTCTTCAGCATTTACCAGTCTCTCTGGAACCTGCAGGAGAAGATGGGCGTTCTTATCAGGCGTAAGTAACCAATCTAACATTTATCCATAGATTTAGAGAAAGAACTGTGGCAGAAACTAGCAGGCTGTAGAGGCTCAACCAACCCCAATGTTCCTTTAGATAATACAAAAAAAAAAAAAAAAAGTTCTGTAATCACACAAGTGAATTACTTTTGCAAAGTATGCCATGTAGTAGATTGCTGATTAATTAAAATTCTACGTAATACAACTGGAACTGGATAAGTTGCATTAATGCACTAATATTGCCTTCTCGTAGCTCTGGTTTTTTAAGGGACACTCAAAGCACCCCAACCACTACAGTGCGCTGTAGCTTATTGTGCCAGGGTTGCACCGGTTCCCTCCCAGAATAAGTAGTCAAATCATTTGCAAATGTTTGACAATATACCTAGGGTCTGCTGTGGGCTGGTCACTACCTACCGGTACTTTGAAAGCAGCACCTTTTTAAAAAATGGTTTGATTTCATATCTGGGTTCTGCCAGGCATGGCTCTCAGCTTCTACTAGTTTAGATAGAAAGCTTTCCAACTTTCTGTCTGAACTAAGCTAGGCAGTGCAGGGATTAGCAGATTGGCCGAGAGCAGGGCCGGACTGGGAAAAAAAATTCGGCTCGGGCATTTTTCAATCAGAGCGGCCCCCTGAGAAGGGGGCGGGGCTAGAGTGTGTGTGTTTTGTCATCACTAATGACAAGCACGCCCCCTCTCAAAGTGAGCATGTTGGTTCAATGCGCAGAGCTGCGCTGAAGAGCTCTGACATTAGAAAAAGACCCTGAATTTGTTCTGCGCAGCGCAAGCAAATTTAATAACATGCTTGTGCTGTGTTTGCTTTTAAATTGTCTCTGGTGTTTCCACAAGTGGGATACCAGAGGACAAAAGGGCCAGGAAAGTGCATGGTGCATATGTTTGGAGCCTGCTTGTGGGATTGCGTGTGTGTAGAGTGTGGTGTGGTATTGTGTAAATAGGTCAATTTCATTTGTGTTTGTGGTGTAATATGTGTGGCTAGGGGCTGTAGAGAGTGTGTGTATAGGGGGCATAGTTTTATAGGGGATGCAGCGAGTGTGTGCATACGGGCTGAAGTGTGTGTGTATAGGTGACGTAGTGTGTGTAGGGGGTTGCAGAGAGGGTGTGTTTAGAGAATGTTGTATGTGTTTGCTGACAAGGAATGTAGTGTGTGTGTGTGTGTGTGTAGGAGATCTACTGTGTAAAGGACCCAGTGTGTGTGTGTGTGTGTGTGTGTGTATATAGAGGATTAAGAGTGCATATAGGGTAAGGGATCTAGTGTGTATCTGGAGCGTAATGTGTGTAGTGGTGCTGTAGTGTGTGTGTGTAAATATATATATATTTGGACATATTGTATGTGTGAGGTGCGCAGTGTGTTTGTGTAAGAGGGGTGCTGTGTGTGAGGGTGTTTTTATCTGCTGTCACATTCTAGGTTTCTAATTTTCTTTGTATGTTAACTCACTGAGGGTTATATATATATATATATATATATATATATATATATATATATATATATGTGCTGTATATGTGTGGGAGTGTGCTGTGTGTGTGAGAATGTAAAATAATGGAAAATTTATTCATACTTACCGTAATTTTCTTTTCCTGGTCATATGCCATGGCAGCACAACATTGGGTAGCTCCTCCCTATCCCCATTGGACAGGAATAATAATTAAGCCGTATAAGTACCACCTCCTACCCCTCCTTCCCCAGTCATGTTTTCCAGCAATAGCCCCGGGTGGGACCCTTGTGCTGCCATGGCATATGACCAGGAAAAGAAAATTACGGTAAGTATGAATAAATTTTCCATTTTCCTGGCCATATCCATGGCAGCACAACATTGGGTAATACCCAAGCAATAAACCAGGGAGGGAAAGAGACACAGACTCCAAAAATTTTGAATGCAAAGTGTATTAACACCACAACAGGTGAAAAATAGAAATCAGGTATCGGATACAGACAGAACTGATTTAGCAAATTGATCAGATATACCTGCTCTAACATCAATTTGGTAGCTCTTAATGAAAGTGTTAGAGGAAGACCATGTAGCTGCTTTACAAATGAGTTCAGGAGAAACATTAGCAGCAGCTGCCCAGGAAGATGAGAGAGCCCTCGTGGAATGGGCTTTAAGACCCACAGGGACCGGATATCCAGCAGATTGATAAGCCAAAATAATAGCTGCTACTATCCACCTGCTAATGGTAGATTTGGGAGCTTGTGAGCCCTTTTTACAGCTGCCATGAAGGACGAAAAGACTGTGAGAAGTACGCCAAGCAGAAGTCCTATTAATATATATCTGGAGGCATCTTACTAGATCCAGAGAAGATAGGTTAGTAGCATTCTCCATTTCTAGGGAGTCAGACCTCAGAGATGGAAGAACAATATCCTCGTTGATGTGAAAGGAGGAGGTGACTTTAGGTCGAAATTCGGGAACCGTACGGAGGACAACTCTGTCTTTGTGAAAGACCGTAAAAGGCTCCTTAATGGATAGAGCGTGGAGCTCAGAAACCCTCCTGCCGGAAGCTAGGGCAATCAGCAAAGCAGTCTTAATAGAGAGAGCATGAAGAGGAACTGTCTCAAATGGTTCAAAAGGTTCCAACTTTAAGGCATTCAAGACCAAAGGGAGATTCCAAGATAGAACAAATGGTTTAATAGGAGGTTTTATCTGAAGGACTCCTTTGATGAATCTGATGACATCCGCGTCCAGTGCCCATCGATGATTGGTTAGAGCGGACAAGGCTGAGACGTGCACCTTGAGTGTGTTATAGCTCAGCCCTTTAGCAAGCCCAGACTGCAGAAACTCCAAAATATTAGAGGAGGAAGGATCTTGAATATTAAAGTTCCTGTGAAGGGCCCAGTCAGAGAAAACTTCCCACACTCTATAATAAGTGGCCGAAGTGGAATGCTTACGTGCCTTCAGCATAGTGCCTATAACGTCCTGGGAGAATCCTATACTCAAAAGCCGGTTCCTTTCAGTCTCCAAGCCATGAGATTGAGAGAGACCGGATTTGGATGAAACACAGGACCTTGGAACAGAAGATCCGGAGTTCTGGGGAGTGGGAGAGGAGGTTCCACCAAAAGACTTTGAAGCAGAGGAAACCAGGGTCTTCGAGGCCAATAAGGCGCAATCAGGATGAGAGACACCTGCTCTGTTCTCATCTTCCTCAGGAGCGGGAGAATTAGTGGAAATGGGGGAAAAGCATAGCCCATCCTGAACCTCCAGGGGCTTGATAAAGCATCCCTCCCCAGTGCTAGGTGGTTCTTTCGTGAAGAAAAGCTTTACTTTCCTGTTGGCCCGAGTGGCTAGAAGGTCTACTTGAGGGAGGCCCCATTTGTCCACAATCAAGCGGAATACTCTGTCCGAGAGGCACCATTCCCCCGGATCTATCCTGGATCTGCTGAGAAAATCCGCCAGATGATTCCGTTTCCCTGGTAGATGGATGGCAGTAAGGCCCGCCAGGTTTCTCTGAGTCCACCACATCAGGTGATTCATGATTTCCATCATCTTGCAGCTCCTGGTACCCCCTTGGTGATTGACATAGGATACCACAGTGGAGTTGTCTGTCCTTATCTTCACCCATTGCCCCTTGAGATGATTCGAGAAGTGTTTCAATGCTTTGAGGACAGCCAGAAGCTCTAGGCAATTGGAATGAACATTGTTTGCCCTGAAACTCCATTCTTCCTGCGCAAAGTCGTGGAGACAATGAGCACCCCATCCCCATTGGCTGGCATCCGTTGTCACAGTTATCCACGCGATATCTCCTAGTGGAAAACCCTTTGATAGGTGCTCCCTGTTTAACCACCAGATTAGAGAATGGCGTACATTCAGGGAAAGTTTGATGGGTTGGTGCAGGTTCCCGGAGGAGAACTGTCTCAGGAAATTGGCTTGGAATGGTCTCATTCTCCACTGTGCCCATCTGGTCAGTCCTATTGTGGAGGACATGGAACCCAGGAGGCTCATTATGGCCTTGGCCGGGGCCACCCTGGATATCAGCATTCTTCTCAATAACATCTTGAGTTTCTGTATTCTTGCTGATGAAAGTTGGACAGTGCCCTTTAGAGTGTCGAAGTGAGCTCCTAAGTAAACCATAGATTGCGTTGGGTGGAGGTGGCTCTTCTTGGTGTTGATCTTCCAGCCGTGAGCTTGCAGAAACTGAATGCTGGTAATAGCATGGGATGTCAGAGAATCTACGTTGTTTCCTAAGATCAAGATGTCGTCCAAATAATGGTAAATCGCAATGTTCTGTTTTCGGAGTTCTGCAATGAGAACAATCAGGACCTTTGTAAATGTCCTCGGAGCTGTGCTCAGTCCAAAGGGGAGGGCCCTGAACTGGAAGTGACCTTCTTCCACAGCAAACCTCAGAAACTTTTGATGAGTTTGGGCAATGGGTATGTGAAAATACGCATCTAACAGATCTATGGACAGCATCCATTGGTTGGGAGACACTACTTTTATTATAGATTGTAAGGATTCCATTTTGAACCTGCGAATGTGCAGATGCTTGTTTAGCCTGTGTAGATCCAGAATAGGTCTCCATCCCCCTGAGGATTTCTTCGTTAGGAAGATGTGGGAGTAAAACCCTTGAGTTCTCTCGCCGGCTGGCACTTTGGTGATAACCTTCTCCTTCTGCAAGGAAAGTATGAAGTCTTGTAGGGCCATGCACTTTTCCTTGTCCCTTGGCCACTTTGTGAGGTGAAAGGACCTGCTTGGAGGATGTTCGAGAAATTCTATCAAGTAACCTCTCCGAATGATATCCAGTACCCAACTGTCGCTTGTGGATGCTTCCCATATCGGTAGATATTGGAGAAGACAAGCCCCGACACCTTCGGATTTGGGAATTATATAGTCATAGATTCCTCTGGTTTTTATAGGAAGATGAACCGCGTGACTTGCCTCCTTTGTTTCCAGCTGGGGCTCCTCTCCCAGGTTGAAATCTGGAATATTCTTTGCCCGGCTTGTAGGACCTACTGTCACGAAAGGAATGATACTCTTTCCGGGCACGAAAGGATCCTTTATACTTTCTCTCCTGAGGTAAAAAGGTTTTATTCCCTTCAGCCGCCCTCTTAATGCATTCGTCCAAATTCTTGCCGAATAACATACTCCCGTGAAATGGCAAAGAACACAAACTATTCTTGGAGGAAGCATCGGCTGCCCAAGATCTGAGCCAAAGAGCTCGCCTAGAGGAAATCGAGAAGGACATATTTCTAGCAAGGCTCCTTACCAGATCCACTGCAGCTTCTGATGAAAAATCAATTGCTAGACGCATATCTCTTAGGTCCTCCACAATGGAAGAACGGCTTCTGCCACTCCTGATGTCCCCTTCCAGTTCCTGTATCTAAACCTTCATAGCTCTTGTAACAAAGCCGCGCGAACGCTCAGAAACAACCGAACGCCGCGCATGCGTCCGGGAGCCCACGAATGCCGTGCAGGCGCCCGTGAGACTCCCGAACGCCGCGCAGGCGCACAGAAATTTCCCGAACGCCACGCAGGCGCCCTGGAACTCCTGAACGCCGCCCAGGAGCTCCCGAACGCCGTGCAGGCACTGCAGCTTCTGAGGGGGAACCCCAGCACAGAGAGATTACAGTTTCAATTACCTCTGTATCTTCAGAAGAATAATCTTACAGGTAGGAACCAAATCATGGAGACATTACCTTGATTCTGGGGGGAGAAAATCCAAGTCCGGAAACCAGCCATAATCCCATGTTATTCCACTTGCATTATTGCAAGAATTACAGGAAGGTAAAACCCCCGGTCACTAAAGGGGTTTTCTCCAGGGGGACACCTTTGCGCAGGGCCGTATACTGGAGACTTCCCAGGGGAGAGAGGGTGAACTCCCCAGGGGCTAGAGGAACTAATCCTCAGGTAAGCCATAAAGAAAATCTAATAGTCTGAAAAGACCGACATGTCCTAGGGATAGGACAGGAAAAAAAAGACTGGGGAAGGAGGGGTAGGAGGTGGTACTTATACGGCTTAATTATTATTCCTGTCCAATGGGGATAGGGAGGAGCTACCCAATGTTGTGCTGCCATGGATATGGCCAGGAAATATATATATATATATATATATATATATATCCATCCCACTCCCTTTTTACCTTTTATCCTGGGAGGGGGGGGCGGGGGTGCAGGAGATCTGTTCTGCCTGGGGGGTGGATGCTGCCTTCCCTGGTGGTCCAGTGGTGAGAGTGTGTGAGTGGTGAGAGTTCACTCTCGCGAGATCTGAGCGTTGCCGTGGTAACCGCGGCAACGCTCAGAATCCCGCGAGAGTACCCGGCGGAGCTGCTGGCTAGAGCTCCGCCGGTCCTCTCCTCCCTCCCTCCCCAGCCTGCGGCCGCATCTCCATGCCTCTGGGCTGGTGAAGGAGATCTTTGATCTCCCCACCCGCCCATGGAGGCACACAGCGGGGCCGGCGCTCGGATCCCCTGCCGGCCTCGGCCCCACGGCCATCGCGGCCCAGTCCGGGCCTGGCTGAGGTTAATCAGATGAGGCAACAGAAGTTTCTAGCTTTTTTCCCACTAAGGACTAAACAGAAGAACATATAAAGAAATAGTGGAAGTGCACTCAACCCTTCATCCAGGGTGCTCCACTGGACAAGTCCCAGTACCAGAATGGACCAAATATGAAACTGTCAATTGTAGAAAATAATCCAGGCACTCCAACGAATTCCAAAATATAGGAAATTTTATTAGAACCAGAAGCTACACAGCTGTGTAGCTTCTGGTTCTAATAAAATTGCCTATATTTTGGAATTCGTTGGAGTGCCTGGATTATTTTCTACAATAAACAGAAGAACATGTTTTACCGGCTGACAAAGTCTTGACTTGAGATCTGTGCCCACTTACCTGATGCCCCATCCAGTCACCATTCATTGGCTGAGAGCATCAGCAGACCACTCTCAGCTACTGAATGACCCACTGCGTGTGAAAAATTGCACATAATTGATATTAGTCAGCGCGAAACTCTTGTCTTGATGCTCCAATTATGCACACCTCATATAATCGAACAATAGAACTGCCCCTCCGACAGCAAAGGGGTTAAACTCCATTATCTGCAGCGTTTTACACTGAAACATTGCACGTACAGACACCAGGCAATATTACCACTCAAAATCACTGAAGTGGTCATGGTGCTTGGAGTAATCTTTTGACTGAATAAAATTTAATTTCTAAGTCCCAAGATTCCTACAAATTTTATGTGATTTTATACACTAGGGATCAGCTGATATTTTTCCAGTTGCCTTCTGGGCGCCGAGATTCTGTACATTTAAATTTTTGAAAAAGCAACACAATTTCTACACAAATCTGGCATTAAATTAACATGCTGGCAAAATTCACACTCCTATCACTCTCAGGCATCCAGCACATGCTGGGATCAACGAGATTCCAGCAGGTATTCTTTTTTTTTTTTTTTTTTTTATTCTTTATTTTTGTTGTGCATGTTTTAACAACGAGCGAGTGTTGCCACAACAGCAGTTACACGCAAAATCATACATTTTCAAACATGGCAAGTAATATGTCTGCACATTTTTATATATTATAAAACAGAAGTGATATGCATACGGCATAGAAACATGTTTGATCTATCTGTGCTAACAATAGGAGGAGCAGGTAATAGTCGCTTAACGGGTAGCACATTGCAAAATATAAGATATGAAACTGTTAGAGATTAGTCACACATTGTATTTATATGATCTCTAGAACACATTGTAGACAAGGTGGAGTCAGCAGCTAATGCTTAGATTGTAAAGGCAAACAGGACATGTCCCTGCTTCCCTATCTACATGAAATGAGGTTCCACTGGGTGGCCTGGCAGGTGATCTGCTATTGCTAAAGTGGGATTTATAAAGGCACAGGGTGCCAACGCATACTATTTAGCATGTGGTCGTAGTGATGGGGGGTGTATGTATTACTGCTTTGGGCCCAAGCTGGGGGCTTAGTTATGCAGGCCAGGAGTCCCTCAGCCTATGCCTGTTACGGGCATCGGTGGCAGATACTTGCTATGTCCATATAAAGCTCGCTGCTCAGTGGGGCCCCCTGGTTTAGTTCCATCTGTGGTGTTTCTGTGTGAGGCGTCCTTCTGTACAGCCACGTGGTGCTCAGCCATCTTCTCCGGGCGTAGAGTTGTGAGTAGGTGGTGTGGCTGCAGGGATGGCTTGTTGATCCAGCTGCTGTGTGCATGGGTGCGAGTGCGTGGGTTCCGGCAGCCTGGTACTATGGTCCGCCATGACGGTTTTTGGCGCCTTCGTGGCCGTTTAGATGGCCTGTTGGCTTGGAGTGGGTATCTGTAATGGCGTCTGCGTGTCACAGGGCGGATCCATAAGGCGCTCGTTCTGGCTGCTTGGTTGCAGGACACTCCGCGGTGGCGAAGTAGTGTCCAGAGGCCCTTGCAGAGCCTGTCAAAGCCCTCCATGCAGCCAGCTGGTGGTGTGGCGTGTGTGCCCGCCAATCTTGGCTTCTGCTTGGCGGCCATGTTGTGTGTACCTCGGTGGTCCAGCGTTCCTGCCGGCGATGTAGCCAAGGGGCTGATCAGCCTGCCTGGTCTGTCTGTCCAGTGGGGACCGGGATATCCCCCACCGGTCCAAAGGGGGGGGGTTGGAGACCTGCTTGGTTGCTTAGGGGGTCCGGTGTCAGAGAGAGCGGCCCTCCTCTCCCCGGCTCCGGCTTCTGTAGGCCGCGCTTGGTGTCCCGCTTTTATAGCTCCTACAGGCTCCAAAAAAAAAAAAAATAATAAAAAAAAAAAAATTCTCGTTTGGTTCAGGGGTGCACCCCCGACGTGGGTGATGCACCCTGGCAGGTCTTTGGGCTATTTAGCCCTCGTTTGTGCCGCTTTTCCTGCCCGTCGAGCAGGAGCTCGTGTCCCCTGCTTCTGCTCCGTTCGGCGGTCAGACTCCGCCCCACTCTCCAGCAGGTATTCTAATCATCATTTATATAACATCCCGCAGTGCTTTACAATATTGTACAGTGCTGATTCTGATAGGAGTAGGATTCCTGTCACTCTCAGTTAGCCAGGTACACTATATTATTCACCATCTCACCTCCCTGCCTTCAGCTGAGCTACACAAGCAGGGACTCACAGGGAAGGGTGACGTGTGGTCGCAATGTGGCACCTCATTTGCTGCCCAACGACTAAACTGCATGCAATGTGCAATAAATAGCATTTTAGGAATCACACGGTGAATGATACAGGATTTATCAATCCATTTCCTTCCACAGAGTGGATATTGTCTCCAAACACACATTTCTCTGGAATCCTTCTTTCCATACTGCTCACAGATATTGGCTCACGCATCACAGTTAATCACACAGCATCTGTTTTGGAAAATTTTCTTTCCTTTCCGAAAGATCTTTGGAAGACTTAATAAATAATTTATAACTATGTAAGATGGAAAGACTGCATGTCAGAGGGGGACTTCCAAGGCTTTTCATGGGAGAAAATAGCCTACATTGGCCTTGTGCAGCACGATTTTTGTTAATGACCATTTCCTGCTGTGCTTTGTTCAACATGACTAGGCAGCCAAGTGCGGGACCTTTTGGAGGTGTCTGTGTACTACGTCCATAATGTTGTGGATCGAACCTCTAAAGTACAGCTAATGTTAAAGCCACATTTCACGCAGTACAGTATATGGACCATGATTAAATATGTGGAGCGGGAGACTATCATAGAGAAAAAAAAATTAAAAACAATGAAAATTTTGTGTATATATATATATATATATATATATATATATATATACACACACATATACATATATACACACACACACACACACCTTCCAGGTGTTTCTGGAATATCCACAGAGCTTCCGTGGAGAACAATAGGAAGTGGAGGAATAGTTAAAACAATTCAGCCACTTCCTGGTGTTTTGCAGAAACAGTAAGTAGTCAGAGGTGAGCATGTTTTTAACATTCTAATACATTATCTCTATAATGTATTCCCTCTGAACATTTGCCCTCCCATTCACCTTAGTGATGTGTCAGTATCTGAATCACAGCTGGAAAGGATATTGATAGAAAAAAGAAAAAAAAAGTAAAAAGTAAAATACAAATGTTGAAACAATCTGTACGTAAAATGTGGGCAAGCAATGTTTTGCGGTGAGACCTTTTTATGGAAAAAAATAAATCCTGGCACAATGTGCATTGCATTATAAAGTGCACAATCATTAATCTCTTTATTCAATCTTTCTCTTATTGCGGCTTTCATCACAAGTTTTTGAAAGATTCCATAAAAATGACCAGTGATCAAACACCGTGTAGAATAGGTTTTATTTCACTGAGATTGTATATGTATTCTGCAAAGTCGAAAATTATTACGCATTGTGCAGTTCTTTAGCCATATATCATAAAGAGAGATACATGTTTTATAGTGACACTCAGTACTATCAACACTACAGCACATTGTAGCGATTATAAAGCAAAGAGTGTGTGGACATCATCCCACTGGTTTTTATTAAACCATTTTGTAGCAGTAAAAAAAAAAAAAATAATTAAAAAAACCCAACACACTCACAACCCTGTTACCTAAAACCAAGTCCCTCTATTGCAGCTTGGCTCATGTCAAAATTAACTCAGTTTTTACCCTGGCTGTAGATATATATGTAAAATATGGGATACAGCTGAAAAATAAATAAGATATATAACGTAATCATAGGCGTGCGCAGCCTATTGCATTAGGGTGTGCACCCTAAAGCACAAACATACGCCGCGTGTGTGTGTGTGTATATATATATATATATATACACATATATATATATACATATATATATTCACAGACACACACACTCACAGACACACTCACACACACTGACACACACTTACAGACACACACCACACACACAGCACACACACACACACACACACACACTCACTGACACACACACACTGACACATACTCACACACTCACTGACACACACACTCACAGACACATACTCACTCACACTGACACACACTCACAGACACACACTCACACACTCACAGACACACACTGACACATACTCACACACTCACTGACACACACACTCACAGACACATACTCACACATTTACACACAATCACAGACACACACTCACACACTCACAGACACACACTGACACACACACACTCACAGACACACACACTGACACATACTCACACACTCACTGACACACACTCACACACTGACACACACACACACTGACACATACTCACACACACACTGACACACACACACACAAATTATTATATTTAAAAAAAAATTTTTAAATGTCCACCCAGCCTCCTACCTGGAGTGCTGGTGGACTTGTTCCTGGGGTCCAGTGGGGGCAGGCGCCTTTCTCCAGCTCAGCCGCGGCGAGGGAGCTCTCTGCTCTCTGCTCCCTCTCGCCGCGCGGGCTGGCTGCTGTAGCTGGGAGCCGGAATATGACGTCATATTCCGGCTCCCGGCATCAGCGCGCGGCGAGAGGAAGCAGAGAGCAGAGAGCTCCCTCGCCGCGCGCTGAGATGCAGGGTGGGGGGGAATCATCACCTCTTGCCCTCCCATGACAGGGGCAAGAGGTGAAACAGGGGGCACTGAGTGCCTGCAGGAACAGCGTTCCTGCTCAAAAAAAGTGCAGGAACGCTGTTCCTGCAGGACTCAAACCATAGGCGTGCCACAGGGATTAGGGTGTGCCCAGGCACACCCGGCACACCCCGTGCGCACGCCTATTAACGTAATACAGTAACAAGATGCACTTGTATGCACTCAATATGAATATATAGCAATTATTAGCCATCAGGGTTCCTGGCCTGGTGGTAATGGGAGTTAATAGCATCCTCCTCTTGGTGAAGGCCACAATGCAGGAACCTGGAGAGCCGTATATTAAATGCTTTGGGGTAACTACCCCTATTAGCAGTTGTAGGACTACTTCTTTTTCCTTGTCATCTCCAAAAGGATCAGGCTGTATACACCAGGAGAATCATGGCTTTTGTCACACTGCTCAGAGAGAGAGTTTGACACAAACGGGGTTGGATGGTACCCACAGCCAACTCGTGGTAGTGCTTGAATGGACAGTAATGAATAAAGCAGTTTTGGTTTATAGATCATGCCACTGCAAGCTCACTGAAATTCTCTGCCATTTAGGAGTTAGATCTATTTTGTTCATGCAGCCCTAGTTACACCTCCCCTGGCTGTGACTCACATAGCCTGCAGGAAACAAAGAGTTTACTTTTTAATACAATGTTAACTTACTTTAGACGTTTTTATCTCATGCTATGTACATTTATGTAAGCCACACAGGAGGCTTCTGCTGTGTCTAGAAGGCTATTAACAGAGCAAGGAATAAGATTCTAAATTAAACAGACTGTTCAATAAAAGAGGTATAAAACATTTGATGTCTCTTTACAGGAAGTGTTTAGAATGGCTGTATCACATGCAGGGAGGTGTGACTAGGTCTGTAAAAACCAAAGTGATTTAACTTCTAAATGGCAGAGAATTGAGCAGTAAGAATGCAGGGGCATCATCTATACGCTAAAACTGCTTAATTAAGCTAAAGTTGTTTTGGTGGCTGTAGTGTCCCTTTAAAAATTGATTTCTTGTTTAAAATTACTACAATCGTTTTATATTTAAAGCAATATCCTCTTACGTAGTGTTTATGGGAGTTAAATGAATCAGAAGAGGAACCTGGAATGATTAAAGGCTGAAAAAGGACTACAACCTGTAAATGTGAAAATTGTAACAGGTACTAGAATTGGTGCTTAAACTAATAGAGTTTTCCTACAGATAGATTATATTGCAGGGCTCAACATATAAAACAACTATGTACACAATCTGTGAGATCATATAAAACATGGGGAGGCCAAATGGCAGATGCCCAGCTGTTATACAACTAGAACCTGTGATGCTTTATCAGCTGTACGGTTACTCTGTGGCCATAAACCATGATTAGACATGATCTAGTAGCAACTGGCTGTCCTAATCCCCGCATTTATAGTTCAACATTAGCTCTGAGAGATACCCATCATCATCAGTAGACTATTACAAACCTTAAAGCCAGGGATGTGGATAAAAAGTAGCTGGACATGTGCCCTCCATGTGCCTCATAGAACAAATTTGCCATTGGCTAAAACACGCTGAGTGGCTTTTGATGAGGAAATATATTATTTAAATAGTTCTGTCATTACGGATTTTCCAAGAGCCATTTTTGTCAGACTGGAAATGGCAGACGGATTAATCTGTAATGGGAACTCTTGTTAAGAAATGTGAGTTATGCAGACTGTGCTTTAACAAGTCCTTTTATCCATCTGAGGGAATTAATGTCATAGATACAAATAAAACATGTAGGTATATTCACTAAATAAAAACTGCAGATTTTAGACCAAAATAGTGAGAATATAAAGAACAGAGATATTTCGGCCTAAAATGTATGGTTACCTCGTTAGTTATCTACTATTCCCACTTTACTGGGTAACTGGAGTATAAAATAATTGTTACAATTACTGCAAAATTGTAAGGAAAAATAGAGTACGTCCAAACCCAATACTCTTTACAATATACAGAATCAAAACAGATTTGGGTTTTCCCTAAGTACTGATCAGGTAACTTGTGGGGAGAACCTAATGAGAGCACGGCCACTGCCGCGCATGAGGTATCCCCATTTGGCGGACGTTGGAGAGTTTTCCTGGCACTATAGTTTCCCTTTAATGATCTTTTAGATGTGTGTGGTTGTGGGCTGTAGAGTTTGGCAGACGTGGACACCATATTTGCCATTGGCCCCGAGAAGCAAAATGTCTTGTGTTAGCGCTTATTAAACAAACCATTCAGTTCGGTTCACAGGCATAATTATTCTATAGTAATTAAAGATGATAAATCATAAAGACACTCTCTAAAGTTAGTTCTCCCAACATTCTGGATTTTGGCAGGCCAGTCCCAGGTTCAGGGTCTAGTGTGGCCATCCCAATGTTCTTCCCCGAACTATTCTTAAAAAGGTGAAGAGTGAGTGCATCATTATAAATCAGGGCACCAACTATATGCACCTGTGGTACAGCATTTTATAGACCGTCAATGAGCTGTGCATAGCTCATAAAACCACACATTCAACATATTTTATCCCCATTTTGTTTTCTCAATTAAATGGTGAAATAACATTTTAATGACCAATTCAGTTTTAAGTGACAGTATTCAAAGTGAATTTTAAATGACCTGAACTAGGGAGATTTTTTTCTATTTTGTCCTAAAATGTGAAATGCTCTTAACTCCTGTAAAAATCACATTTTAGTGAAGAATTCTAAAAAAAGTGTAGAAAATGGTGCATTTCTTAAAAATGTATAGAATCTACAAAAACTACAGGTGCTGCTTTTTCTAAATCATAGGCATCCACAGTGTCCTTTTATGGTGGAGTTATTCACAAAAACCCATATGTAATCCAAATTATCTATTTTTTCCCCCAACCTACAATTCTCATTCACTAAAGGTAAACCCTGTTGAAATGTAAAAAAAAATTGAAGTTCCTTTAAAAAATAAAAAACAGATGAAGTCTGGATTTCTTTTTTTGTGAGAATGTTCCCAGGATATTTTTGCAGGTCCTTTCCGGAGTATTCAGACTTTAGTTAATAAGCCCCTGAGCCAGAATCTCTGAGTTGCAAATAATATCCACCAAGGCCAAGCATTTAAATCAGGACTAAAACTACAAGTTCCAACCCAAATCGTAAAAGCTGAAGGGAATGTAATCACAGCGTTTGCTGGACAGCTAGTTAGTTATATAAAACCTCAACTCATATTTAAAAAAAAAAAAAAAAATATTAAAAGTACAAGCACCAGAAATATATTAAAAGCAATTAGTACAATTAAGCTAAATTCCTTAGCAAAGACATTCCTTACACACAAAAAAACATTTTTGCTGTACAAAAAATATAAAGTATCAAATTAATTATTTCAACCAGAAAAATAGAGAATGAGAGACTGTATACACAGTTTTCAGATGTTTGAGTTAAAATGTATCATAAAGGGCTTTAAAAGAGTATATCTATCCACATTCTGCAGTATACCATCAGATACACAAGAGAAATAAAAAAATAAAAAATATGACATACCTGCAAACTGGCATGGATTTTAGCAACAATCACCTCTGCACCTGCTCTGTGTTTTAAATATTTGCTCATCATTAAAGCTGGCTAGGGTATATTGTATTTGAATAATTCATATATTACACATTCATTAAGCAGTGTTTTCATGCAATTACTGGGCCTCCCTGCACATATCCATGCAAATTGTGGTTTTTCAAAATATACTGTTGTCTTGTTGCCACGTTAAAAGGATTTCAAATCCAAAATAGATTCAGGGACAGTCACGGCTTGATAGTACCTCCCTTTAGTATGCAGCATTCATATGCTGGGGGTTGGCTCAATTGATTCCTTGGAGACACCTTCAATAATGAACTAATTTCCATGCTGCATCCTATGAATGCTGCACAGGAAAGGCAATATATTTTGTGATCTAGTCACAAAACTATGAATTGAACACCAAGTTGAAAAAGCTGAAGACATTTTCCAACTTTAGCTTTTGGACTAAGGTTTGTTCAGTTTGTATCAGTTAATGGAACGCAGGCATACATTATGTTCTGCGAATAATGTACTTGATATTATGTTTATAAAGTGGCTTACTCTACAAATTTCCCCCCATTTGGCCTCCCTCAGCAAATCCTCTTCCATAATCTCTTACTTCATAAACCACAACTCCCATGGGGTTTTGGTGTCCTTAAGGCTAGCAAAGCATCATGGGAGTTGTAACTCTTAAAATCCTTGGGATTTATCATTTGACTTTCCCTGTCTCTGCAACCCCTGATTACAGGCCTCAACAGCTGTGCAGGATTTTTAGCACAGGTGGATGATTCAGATTGAAACTCAATCACCTGTTTAGAGATTCTGTGCACTTGTGCAGTCTCTGAGAGACCCAAGGACTGATTGTGATACTGGCAAATTGTACCAGTAAAGTGGTGCAGATTCATATGGATTTAGAAGCTAGTTGCATTGAATGAATGGTTATTTGTAAAGGAGATACCTGTACTTCCGACATCTATAGGTTGGTAAAAATCCCTGTACGTTTCTTTTGTCTTGATAAATGCTCCTTTAACAAACCAATTCCTCACACAAAGGTAGTGTTCCCTAGCAAACCAGGTAAATTTACGAAGTGTGAATTACAAATATTAGCCAAAATAATAACAATTCACATGTCTCTTCTCCACAATTCTTGTTTTGATAAGTGATTCTAAAAGAGAGTTTAGGGTAAATGTTCTAATTTTTCTTCCAGGGATGTTTATAAAAAATGCATCCATTGGAATATGTGCTGCCAGCAAGATACATTGTTTATTTACTCCTAATTAAAAGGCAGGTTTTACTCACCTCCTAATATTCAGCTTACAGGTAAATCCTAGACACTGCAATGTTAATTCAGCTCATTGAAGTGGTCTGGGTGCAGTGACCTGAGAAACTGCGGTAAAAGTGTACTTTAGCGTATTTTACTATTTTGCAATTTTGCTCAAAGCAAATTGTGTATTTTATTAAGTATTTAAAAGACACTGTTACCGTAACTCGTTTCATTTTAGGCTGCCTTTTTCCTTGTCATCTCATACACCTGTACTGCTGTTGTGGCTTTACAGGTTATC
>OW240923.1:10299757-10318599 GCA_933207985.1 Pelobates cultripes | reverse complement strand
TCTCTGCCCTTTACCAATCCAGCCACTGGCCCATCCATCTGGCCCATCAAGACTCACTCTCATTTCATCAGTCCATAAAACCTTAGAAAAATCAGTCTTGAGATATTTCTTGGCCCAGTCTTGACGTTTCAGCTTGTGTGTCTTGTTCAGTGGTGGTCATCTTTCAGCCTTTCTTACCTTGGCCATGTCTCTGAGTATTGCACACCTTGTGCTTTTGGGCACTCCAGTGATGTTGCAGCTCTGAAATATGGCCAAACTGGTGGCAAGTGGCATCGCGGCAGCTGCACGCTTGACTTTTCTCAGTTCATGGGCAGTTATTTTGCGCCTTTGTTTTTCCACACGCTTCTTGCGACCCTGTTGACTATTTTGAATGAAACGCTTGATTGTTCGATGATCACGCTTCAGAAGCTTTGCAATTTTAAGAGTGCTGCATCCCTCTGCAAGATATCTCACTATTTTTGACTTTTCTGAGCCTGTCAAGTCCTTCTTTTGACCCATTTTGCCAAAGAAAAGGAAGTTGCCTAATAATTATGCACACCTGATATATGGTGTTGATGTCATTAGACCACACCCCTTCTCATTACAGAGATGCACATCACCTAATATGCTTAATTGGTAGTAGGCTTTCAAGCCTATACAGCTTGGAGTAAGACAACATGCATAAAGAGGATGATGTGGTCAAAATACTCATTTGCCTAATAATTCTGCACTCCCTGTATATTAGATTTGGAGATTTTTTTTTTCTAAATCAGTTATTTTATGCTACATTTTGTAGTTCAGTTTTCAATTTACGACAATTTGGTGTTTAGTAGACAACCACCATTGTGTGCATTAACCCCTTCAGGACGGAGTCATTAGTACACGATCTGATCAATACAAAATGTAAACAAAACCTGGAATTTGCGCTATATGTCTGTTCAACCGTAATTCACCTCTTTCATACTATATGCACCCACACTTATTAGATATCAGTTTGTTCAGGATAAACAGGGCTTTATTTCATATCAAATATTTGTATATGAAACAATCTATTATGAATAAAATAAAAAAAACTGAGAAATTTAAAAAGGTTTTTAAAAATCTGTAGTTCTGCCTCACATTTTAGCTGTAAATGTCATAATACTGTTAGCTTTTACTGCAAAAAAAAGCACATATTTGGATAAGTCTCACAAGTACAACGGTAGCCCCCATTAACAGTTTTTACGGTGTTTTGGAAAGTTAAAGGGTCAAATATAGCCCATTCCATTTTTCAGTTTTTTCACATTGAAATTTTCCAGATTAGCAATGTTACCTTTGAGAACGTGTGGTAGCCCAGGAATGAGATTTACCCCCATGATGGCATACCATTTGCAAAAGTAGACTACCCAAGGTATTGCAAGTGGGGTATGTTCAGTCTTTCGTAGTAGCCACTTAGTCACAAACACTGGCCAAAGTTAGTATTCATATTTGTTTTTGTGTGAAAAAAGCAAAAAACAAATATTTGGCCAGTGTCTGTGACTAAGTGGCTACTAAAAATGACTGGACATACCCCATTTGCAATACTTTGGGTTGTCTACTTTTGCAAATGGTATGCCATCATGGGGGTAATTCTTATTCCTGGGCTACCCTACGGTCTCAAAAGGCAACATAGCCAATCTGGCAAATTTCAGTGTGAAAAAAATGAAATGCAAGCCTTATATTTGATTCTCTAACTTTCCAAAACACCATAAAAACTGTACATGGGGTATTGTTATACTTGGGAGACTTCACTGAACACAAAAATAAGTGTTTTAAAACAGTAAAACATATTACAACAATAATATCGTCAGTAAAAGTGCCGTTCGTGTGTGAAAAATTTAAAAACCGTCACTTTTACTAAAAATATCATTGTTGTAATACAAGTTACCATTTTGAAACACTAATATTTGTGTTCAGCGAAGTCTCCCGAGTAAAACGGTACCCCCCATGTACAGGTTTTATGGTGTCCTGGAAAGTTACAGGGTTAAATATAGTGCTTGCAATTCAAATTCTCTGCACTTTTTGCCTGGGTTGTCAGGCATGTCAATCAAATTTTAACTAATTAAATCACATAATTATGTTAAAATATTACTTAAATATACATGTAGAATTTTAATATATATACATATATATGTATTTAAAGTCTATGTGTACACTTATGTAGTTATTTATGCAATTATATATATATATATATATATATATATATATATATATATATATATATGCGGTTATTTTTATTTTATAGATAGATATAGAATGTCATTCTGAGTGTGTTTTATGATATATGCAGTAAGCTCCGTCATAGCAATGAGCGTATTCTATGAGGGCCAACTGTGTGAATTCTTGCTGGGACTTAGCAACTCTTCTATTCCATAGGTAATTCTTGGAGTTGGGGAGCGATCGTGGCTATTGGTGAGGTATTTGTAAGGGACCTCCTGAACGCCTGAAACTGAAGACTAGATAACTGGTCAGCATCTGCATGTAAAATCCTGGTACGTGGTAACATACCAGATAAAATATTTGGTGACAGGCTTTCCCTACGTTAGTCGTCTGATGAATTCATAATAATGGATACAAGACCGGACTTGTTTATGACGTGGCCAATTGACAAATTGTCAGAGACCTTGAACTTGTCTGCTTCCCATGAATGACCCCACGTTGCTGCTGCGGCTACGATGGGATATACCTTGAGGCGTGCAGAGTTCTTAAGGAACCCTTTGATCTGCCTTGTTTCCCAGCCACCTACCCCATAGCCAACTGTCCCCTGAGATTGACGCAAGCGCTGTGTAAGCCACTGCATCGGGGTGACTACATATGTAGATGACCCTAGTTAAAGACATATGTGTAGGGAAGAGACGCCTAAATACATCGTGCCTAGGTGAGTTCCCGCTGGGCGTCCTTCCGCTAGAAAAACCTGAAATATGTATAAAGTATGTGGGACATTTCTTAGTTTACCAATGGGAAATGATATTGGAGATCACGTAAGTGTCTGTGACTGGAGTTGTAAATGCTGAGAAAGGGCCATATAGGGAGGACTTGAGTGGTCCAACGTGACCTTGGTCATAAGCAATTGACCCCCTGTGGGCCGAAATTGAGTCGTAGTGGATTGCTCGCGGTGGTCGTATGTAACATCAGAGTGATGGCCTAGTGTGGACCACGTGTCGAGGCATGCTGTGGTAGGTTGTGACCAAATTGCAACTTATGTCAAAATTGTAATTCCTATTCCATATGTAATAGCCCAAATGAGGGGCTGCCATTTATGCTATAGTGGATAGCCCTTTGGCAGGTCGTATGCAACGTATAAGAGATATACATATTAAAATATATTAAAGAGATTTTATTATATATATATATATATATATATATATATATATACACACACATACACACACACACACACACACACAAACACAAACACATATACACACACACACACACACATATATGAAACAATACATCTTGTGTATTATATACATATATATACACACACACACACACATACATACACACATAAAAAAAAGAAAATGTATTTAATTTAACGTGTATTATTTATTTTTTATTTTTTTAATACTTCCCACCAGCAGGGGGGCTGTCTGACAGCTCAGACAGTCCCCCTGCTGGCAGATCCACAGCCAGTTATAGGGGGCCATGTGATCACTCTTTAAGAGCGATCACATAGCCCCCGGGGGCTTCATTTGCCGGGGGAGGGCTGCCTGGGCTGTCAGGCAGTCCTCCCGAAGAGGATTGCGGAGGAGGTGAGTACCGCCAAGATCCTGGGGGCTTAAGCCGTTACGGCGTTCTATGCCGCCATAACGGCTTTAAAGCCCATTTAAATGGTGACGGCATAGAATGGCGTTAAAAAAGGAGCTTTGTGTTCAATTTATAAACCATAGCAAGGCAATCTGGTATACTTGGCACACTGCCAAGAAACCTGTGTGCATCACAGGTGATCCGCAAAGTGCCAGCCAATCAGGCTTTGTACATGCAAAGTGCTCTTTAAGTCAAGTTCTTGCTTGCATGGTCTATGAAAAACAACAACAACACCTCAGACACCATAACCACTACAACCTGCTGTAATGCTTATGGGGCTAGAAGTGCCCTGGCACTCAGCAAGATGTGAAACCATTTTTAGCATATTTTGACAGCTTACATGGGTACCGCTGGTTGCCCGTACTGCATCAAACATCAGCCGAATGTCATGTCACTTTAAAGAAAAGCATTAATCAGTCACTCATTGTATGACTTTTTGGCTGGGGAAGACCGGATTCGGCACAGGCACCCAGAGAGAACCAAGTAAATTGTCAAACTGTGCGAAAACTGGTACTCCTGGCAACATTACCACTGTAGAGAGTGTAGTGGTTATGGTCATTCAGTCCAAAATAGAGACCATATTGCTGAATGTGGGATAGTTTGGGGTGTCTTCACCATTTACATCTCCGTAATATACATTTTTAAAGAGTGCATGTGACAGAATATCATAGTAAGTGTTTTGCATGATGCCAGATACATGATTTTGTGCTTTAAATGTAAAACTATTAGTGTCACCTGATATTTGACTTCCAAAAGGGAAAAAAAAGCAAACAAACAAAACCTCGCAGCTGTATGCTTTAAATTAAAACTGCAAGACGACCGCGCTAATTTGATTAATTATAAAACACGCTGACAGGTTTGTTTTGCCTTTTTTTTTTTTTTTTTTATTCTTTATTTTGGATGTGCATGAGAGATATCAAGAGGACAAAAGACATTCGTACGTTATGCATGTCCGATATAGCTTAGGTATGTCTAGCAGTATGCACATTTTTTTTTCTTCTTCAACGTTTAACAATTGTATACAAGGTTAACATGTTAGACATTCTGTAGACAAATATGTAGGAGTCTTGAAACAGAGAAACATTGTCGTGTGTGTGGTTCATGGAGTTTGAGTAGGTAACGTGTCAGCTTATGTAATGGTGTATGTTCCCAGTTTGGGTTGTGGTTTGTCAGTGTGGCCTGTACGCGTGGGCTGTTTCAGCGGTAGCTGATATGCGTGGTACCCCTAACCGAGGGAGTTGTTTGTTTTGCTTTTTTACACAGATTAATTCAATCCTATACATTTAGAGATTATGAACAGTTCTACAAGTGCAATGTATATAAAGTAGGTTTTTAGGTTCTAGGCCCTTTATCAACTTCCCACCCAAAAGAAACCCAAATGGCTAACTGATTATAATTCACATCTTGCACAGTGTACTTGCCAGCATCTTGTTGTACAGATTGCACACAATAATTAGTACTCGCCATTTAAAGTACATACAACTTTGGGACATGGATGGCTAATATTGTTACCTACATTTTGAAAGAGTGGTGCAAATATTAAAAAGGGGGCGGTTTATATTGGTACCTCCTCAGTTTTATCACAAGTTTAGACCATTTTTCAGAATGCTTTTTTTTTTTTTTTTAAATGCACAAATTCCAGAGTTCCCAAGGTTATCCATGAGATGCAAAATCATATAGATAGATCTTAGCCATTTATTACAATCATTTTTGGCTGCATAACATGGGATAGTAAGGGAACATTATTAATGTTATCATGCTTCGGATGCAACAAGTGACTTAGAACAAACATGCAAGATAAGTCACTTAGCATGCCACATTGTGCTGACATCATTCATTGATAGGAAAAGTTACTGTGCGATATCCCTACTCAGACAGAGATTTGGTCACTACAACAACACCATTCCTGCAAAATGTATCCAGGTGGGCTCCCAATTCCTTTTTGTCTTTACAGATTGGGTTTAGGGCAGTCTGATTTAGATACGCTTCTAAAATAGAACTGTAATATATCTTAAATACTTGAATTATTTTTACATTTCAGGATTTATTTTAAAATCTGACATTAAAGGGTATGCCAAACACTGTAACCACTACATCCTGCTGTAGTAGTTATGATGCCAGGTGAACCCTAGCCTGGTCCCCCTTCAATAGGGCAAACCCCTTAGGAGAGAAAAATAAGTAGCAAGAGAGGTGAGAACGGACAAAAGCTCAATTAGCCTGCCCTTCGGTGGGTCCCCGCTCAGATCTCAAGCTGGTTTTAGCTCATCTTGTGCCATTACAGAGAGAACATTTCTGAAGCATATCAGACTGGTCCCACCCATACGGGCAGTCCAGATCCAAAATGCCAGCAAGTTCCCTCTGCACGAGAGATACAGCAACCCCAGACGATCATTTCAACCTTGTAAGGTATCATCAGTGAGATATAGCCAATGTCCCTCTAGGCACCGTGAGCAATGTTTAGCCTTCTTACCTTGGATTCCCTGCTGGACTGTGAGGCTCCTTCATCACAATTGATGCAAAGCTGGCTTCTGCAGAGGTACAAAAGCCAGAAACCGACCCAGTTGCCATTCGTTGGCTCAGAGCTTTAGCTGACCAGTCTCTGCCAATAAATGGCCCAATGTACATGAAAAGTTGCACAGAATTGATATTTCTAAGCCGGAACATTTGTTCTGGGCTGTCTATTGATGCCTCAATGACGCTGCCTTAGGTGGAGTTACACCTCTGCCAGCAAAGGGGTTAAACTTTGTGTGTGCAGCACATTAGAGCAAAACGCGGCCCATACAGACTCAGAGCACCATGACCACTTCAAATCACTGAAGTGATCCTGGTGCTTGGGGTAGCACTTTAAGAATTGACAATTTATTCTGAAGCCTAAGTGATTTGTATTTTTATTATTTATAAAGCGGTTTTAAAAAAACATTAATTCCGTTTGAACATTCCCAGTTATCAAATCAATTTCCTCTAATCTCCCCTCTGGTTCAACCCATCTAAGATTCTACTGTTCCTTCAATTGAAACTGATAGTAAACTATAAACTTTCAACCAGAAGATGAAACCAGCCTTAAGTCCTTATCTCCCATCTCTGAGAATGTTACCTTAGACCTGCTAAGGTGATCATCTCCTAATGTATCTGAAGTAGCACTTAATTTAAAAGGAGATCATAAACTGAGCACAGATTGTTTGAGCCCAGGTGTCACGGTCGCCTTGTGGAAATTTCTATGATGTCTGCGACGCACACTTGGAATAAGTTTCATTGGTTAAGGTTAGACACAGGAGGGGGAATCTAAGCTCCCGTGTGGGATGCAAAGTTTCTTCTTCAGCATTTACCAGTCTCTCTGGAACCTGCAGGAGAAGATGGGCATTCTTATCAGGCGTAAGTAACCAAAATCTAACATTTATCCATAGATTTAGAGAAAGAACTGTGGCAGAAACTAGCAGGCTGTAGAGGCTCAACCAACCCCAATGTTCCTTTAGATAATACAAAAAAAAAAGTTCTATAATCACACAAGTGAATTACTTTTGCAAAGTATGCCATGTAGTAGATTGCTGATTAATTAAAATTCTACGTAATACAACTGGAACTGGATAAGTTGCATTAATGTACTAATATTGCCTTCTCGTAGCTCTGTTTTTTTAAGGGGCACTCAAAGCACCCCAACCACTACAGTGCGCTGTAGCTTATTGTGCCAGGGTTGCACCGGTTCCCTACCAGAATAAGTAGTCAAATCATTTGCAAATGTTTGACAATATACCTAGGGTCTGCTGTGGGCTGGTCACTACCTACCGGTACTTTGAAAGCAGCACCTTTTTAAAAAATGGTTTGATTTCATATCTGGGTTCTGCCAGGCATGGCTCTCAGCTTCTACTAGTTTAGATAGAAAGCTTCCAACTTTCTGTCTGAACTAAGCTAGGCAGTGCAGGGATTAGCAGATTGGCCGAGAGCAGGGCCGGACTGGGAAAAAAAATTCGGCTCGGGCATTTTTCAATCAGAGCGGCCCCCTGAGAAGGGGGCGGGGCTAGAGAGTGTGTGTTTTGTCATCACTAATGACAAGCACGCCCCCTCTCAAAGTGAGCATGTTGGTTCAATGCCCAGAGCCCTGCTGAAGAGCTCTGGCATTAGAAAAAGGCCCTGAATTGGTTCTGCGCAGCGCAAGCAAATTTAATAACATGCTTGCGCTGTGTTTGCTTTTAAATTGTCTCTGGTGTCTCCACAAGTGGGATACCAGAGGACAAAAGGCCAGGAAAGTGCATGGTGCATATGTTTGGAGCCTGCTTGTGGGATTGCGTGTGTGTAGAGTGTGGTGTGGTATTGTGTAAATAGGTCAATTTCATTTGTGTTTGTGGTGTAATATGTGTGGCTAGGGGCTGTAGAGAGTGTGTGTATAGGGGGCATAGTTTTATAGGGGATGCAGCGAGTGTGTGCATACGGGCTGAAGTGTGTGTGTATAGGTGACGTAGTGTGTGTAGGGGTTGCAGAGAGGGTGTGTTTAGAGAATGTTGTATGTGTTTGCTGACAAGGAATGTAGTGTGTGTGTGTAGGAGATCTACTGTGTAAAGGACCCAGTGTGTGTGTGTGTGTGTGTGTGTGTAGAGGATTAAGAGTGCATATAGGGTAAGGGATCTAGTGTGTATCTGGAGCGTAATGTGTGTAGTGGTGCAGTTTGAGGGGTGCTGTAGTGTGTGTGTGTAAATATATATATATTTGGACATATTGTATGTGTGAGGTGCGCAGTGTGTTTGTGTAAGAGGGGTGCTGTGTGTGAGGGTGTTTTTATCTGCTGTCACATTCTAGGTTTCTAATTTTCTTTGTCTGTTAACTCACTGAGGGTTATATATATATATATATATATATATATATATATATATATATATATATATATATATATATATATATATATATATATATGTGCTGTATATGTGTGGGAGTGTGCTGTGTGTGTGAGAATGTAATATATATATATATATATATATATTATATATATATATATATCCCACTCCCTTTTTACCTTTTATCCTGGGAGGGGGGGGCGGGGGTGCAGGAGATCTGTTCTGCCTGGGGGGTGGATGCTGCCTTCCCTGGTGGTCCAGTGGTGAGAGTGTGTGAGTGGTGAGAGTTCACTCTCGCGAGATCTGAGCGTTGCCGTGGTAACCGCGGCAACGCTCAGAATCCCGCGAGAGTACCCGGCGGAGCTGCTGGCTAGAGCTCCGCCGGTCCTCTCCTCCCTCCCTCCCCAGCCTGCGGCCGCATCTCCATGCCTCTGGGCTGGTGAAGGAGATCTTTGATCTCCCCACCCGCCCATGGAGGCACACAGCGGGGCCGGCGCTCGGATAGCGCTGGCCCTGCAGGGGCCGGCCGGGGAGATCCCCTGCCGGCCTCGGCCCCACGGCCATCGCGGCCCAGTCCGGGCCTGGCTGAGGTTAATCAGATGAGGCAACAGAAGTTTCTAGCTTTTTTCCCACTAAGGACTAAACAGAAGAACATATAAAGAAATAGTGGAAGTGCACTCAACCCTTCATCCAGGGTGCTCCACTGGACAAGTCCCAGTACCAGAATGGACCAAATATGAAACTGTCAATTGTAGAAAATAATCCAGGCACTCCAACGAATGCCAAAATATAGGAAATTTTATTAGAACCAGAAGCTACACAGCTGTGTAGCTTCTGGCTCTAATAAAATTGACTATATTTTGGAATTCGTTGGAGTGCCTGGATTATTTTCTACAATAAACAGAAGAACATGTCTTACCGGCTGACAAAGTCTTGACTTGAGATCTGTGCCCACTTACCTGATGCCCCATCCAGTCACCATTCATTGGCTGAGAGCATCAGCAGACCACTCTCCGCTACTGAATGACCCACTGCGTGTGAAAAGTTGCACATAATTGATATTAGTCAGCGCGAAACTCTTGTCTTGATGCTCCAATTATGCACACCTCATATAATCGAACAATAGAACTGCCCCTCCGACAGCAAAGGGGTTAAACTCCATTATCTGCAGCGTTTTACACTGAAACATTGCACGTACAGACACCAGGCAATATTACCACTCAAAATCACTGAACTTGTCATGGTGCTTGGAGTAATCTTTTGACTGAATAAAATTTAATTTCTAAGTCCCAAGATTCCTACAAATTTTATGTGATTATATACACTAGGGATCAGCTGATATTTTTCCAGTTGCCTTCTGGGCGCCGAGATTCAGTACATTTAAATTTTTGAAAAAGCAACACAATTTCTACACAAATCTGGCATTAAATTAACATGCTGGCAAAATTCACACTCCTTTCACTCTCAGGCATCCAGCACATGCTGGGATCAACGAGATTCCAGCAGGTATTCTAATCATCATTTATATAACATCCCGCAGTGCTTTACAATATTGTACAGTGCTGATTCTGATAGGAGTAGGATTCCTGTCACTCTCAGTTAGCCAGGTACACTATATTATTCACCATCTCACCTCCCTGCCTTCAGCTGAGCTACACAAGCAGGGACTCACAGGGAAGGGTGACGTGTGGTCGCAATGTGGCACCTCATTTGCTGCCCAACGAGTAAACTGCATGCAATGTGCAATAAATAGCATTTTAGGAATCACACGGTGAATGATACAGGATTTATCAATCCATTTCCTTCCACAGAGTGGATATTGTCTCCAAACACACATTTCTCTGGAATCCTTCTTTCCATACTGCTCACAGATATTGGCTCACGCATCACAGTTAATCACACAGCATCTGTTTTGGAAAATTTTCTTTCCTTTCCGAAAGATCTTTGGAAGACTTAATAAATAATTTATAACTATGTAAGATGGAAAGACTGCATGTCAGAGGGGGACTTCCAAGGCTTTTCATGGGAGAAAATAGCCTACATTGGCCTTGTGCAGCATGATTTGGGTTAATGACCATTTCCTGCTGTGCTTTGTTCAACATGACTAGGCAGCCAAGTGCGGGACCTTTTGGAGGTGTCTGTGTACTACGTCCATAATGTTGTGGATCGAACCTCTAAAGTACAGCTAATGTTAAAGCCACATTTCACGCAGTACAGTATATGGACCATGATTAAATATGTGGAGCGGGAGACTATCATAGAGAAAAAAAAATAAAAAATAATGAAAATTTTGTGTATATATATATATATATATATATACACACACACACATACATACATACATACATACATACACACACACACATACACACACACACACACACACACACACACACACACACCTTCCAGGTGTTTCTGGAATATCCACAGAGCTTCCGTGGAGAACAATAGGAAGTGGAGGAATAGTTAAAACAATTCAGCCACTTCCTGGTGTTTTGCAGAAACAGTAAGTAGTCAGAGGTGAGCATGTTTTTAACATTTTAATACATTCTCTCTATAATGTATTCCCTCTGAACATTTGCCCTCCCATTCACCTTAGTGATGTGTCAGTATCTGAATCACAGCTGGAAAGGATATTGATAGAAAAAAGAAAAAAAAAGTAAAAAGTAAAATACAAATGTTGAAACAATCTGTACGTAAAATGTGGGCAAGCAATGTTTTGCGGTGAGACCTTTTTATGGAAAAAAATAAATCCTGGCACAATGTGCATTGCATTATAAAGTGCACGATCATTAATCTCTTTATTCAATCTTTCTCTTATTGCGGCTTTCATCACAAGTTTTTGAAAGATTCCATAAAAATGACCAGTGATCAAACACCGTGTAGAATAGGTTTTATTTCACTGAGATTGTATATGTATTCTGCAAAGTCGAAAATTATTACGCATTGTGCAGTTCTTTAGCCATATATCATAAAGAGAGATACATGTTTTATAGTGACACTCAGTACTATCAACACTACAGCACATTGTAGCGATTATAAAGCAAAGAGTGTGTGGACATCATCCCACTGGTTTTTATTAAACCATTTTGTAGCAGTAAAAAAAAAAGCCACCACACACACAACCCTGTTACCTAAAACCAAGTCCCTCTATTGCAGCTTGGCTCATGTCAAAATTAACTCAGTTTTTACCCTGGCTGTAGATATATATGTAAAATATGGGATACAGCTGAAAAATAAATAAGATATATAACGTAATACAGTAACAAGATGCACTTGTATGCACTCAATATGAATATATAGCAATTATTAGCCATCAGGGTTCCTGGCCTGGTGGTAATGGGAGTTAATAGCATCCTCCTCTTGGTGAAGGCCACAATGCTGGAACCTGGAGAGCCGTATATTAAATGCTTTGGGGTAACTACCCCTATTAGCAGTTGTAGGACTACTTCTTTTTCCTTGTCATCTCCAAAAGGATCAGGCTGTATACACCAGGAGAATCATGGCTTTTGTCACACTGCTCAGAGAGAGAGTTTGACACAAACGGGGTTGGATGGTACCCACAGCCAACTCGTGGTAGTGCTTGAATGGACAGTAATGAATAAAGCAGTTTTGGTTTATAGATCATGCCACTGCAAGCTCACTGAAATTCTCTGCCATTTAGGAGTTAGATCTATTTTGTTCATGCAGCCCTAGTTACACCTCCCCTGGCTGTGACTCACATAGCCTGCAGGAAACAAAGAGTTTACTTTTTAATACAATGTTAACTTACTTTAGACGTTTTTATCTCATGCTATGTACATTTATGTAAGCCACACAGGAGGCTTCTGCTGTGTCTAGAAGGCTATTAACAGAGCAAGGAATAAGATTCTAAATTAAACAGACTGTTCAATAAAAGAGGTTTAAAACATTTGATGTCTCTTTACAGGAAGTGTTTAGAATGGCTGTTTCACATGCAGGGAGGTGTGACTAGGTCTGTAAAAACCAAAGTGATTTAACTTCTAAATGGCAGAGAATTGAGCAGTAAGAATGCAGGGGCATCATCTATACGCCAAAACTGCTTAATTAAGCTAAAGTTGTTTTGGTGGCTGTAGTGTCCCTTTAAAAATTGATTTCTTGTTTAAAATTACTACAATCGTTTTATATTTAAAGCAATATCCTCTTACGTAGTGTTTATGGGAGTTAAATGAATCAGAAGAGGAACCTGGAATGATTAAAGGCTGAAAAAGGACTACAACCTGTAAATGTGAAAATTGTAACAGGTACTAGAATTGGTGCTTAAACTAATAGAGTTTTCCTACAGATAGATTATATTGCAGGGCTCAACATATAAAACAACTATGTACACAATCTGTGAGATCATATAAAACATGGGGAGGCCAAATGGCAGATGCCCAGCTGTTATACAACTAGAACCTGTGATGCTTTATCAGCTGTACGGTTACTCTGTGGCCATAAACCATGATTAGACATGATCTAGTAGCAACTGGCTGTCCTAATCCCCGCATTTATAGTTCAACATTAGCTCTGAGAGATACCCATCATCATCAGTAGACTATTACAAACCTTAAAGCCAGGGATGTGGATAAAAAGTAGCTGGACATGTGCCCTCCATGTGCCTCATAGAACAAATTTGCCATTGGCTAAAACACGCTGAGTGGCTTTTGATGAGGAAATATATTATTTAAATAGTTCTGTCATTACGGATTTTCCAAGAGCCATTTTTGTCAGACTGGAAATGGCAGACGGATTAATCTGTAATGGGAACTCTTGTTAAGAAATGTGAGTTATGCAGACTGTGCTTTAACAAGTCCTTTTATCCATCTGAGGGAATTAATGTCATAGATACAAATAAAACATGTAGGTATATTCACTAAATAAAAACTGCAGATTTTAGACCAAAATAGTGAGAATATAAAGAACAGAGATATTTCGGCCTAAAATGTATGGTTACCTCGTTAGTTATCTACTATTCCCACTTTACTGGGTAACTGGAGTATAAAATAATTGTTACAATTACTGCAAAATTGTAAGGAAAAATAGAGTACGTCCAAACCCAATACTCTTTACAATATAAAGAATCAAAACAGATTTGGGTTTTCCCTAAGTACTGATCAGGTAACTTGTGGGGAGAACCGAATGAGAGCACGGCCACTGCCGCGCATGAGGTATCCCCATTTGGCGGACGTTGGAGAGTTTTCCTGGCACTATAGTTTCCCTTTAATGATCTTTTAGATGTGTGTGGTTGTGGGCTGTAGAGTTTGGCAGACGTGGACACCATATTTGCCATTGGCCCCGAGAAGCAAAATGTCTTGTGTTAGCGCTTATTAAACAAACCATTCAGTTCGGTTCACAGGCATAATTATTCTATAGTAATTAAAGATGATAAATCATAAAGACACTCTCTAAAGTTAGTTCTCCCAACATTCTGGATTTTGGCAGGCCAGTCCCAGGTTCAGGGTCTAGTGTGGCCATCCCAATGTTCTTCCCCGAACTATTCTTAAAAAGGTGAAGAGTGAGTGCATCATTATAAATCAGGGCACCAACTATATGCACCTGTGGTACAGCATTTTATAGACCGTCAATGAGCTGTGCATAGCTCATAAAACCACACATTCAACATATTTTATCCCCATTTTGTTTTCTCAATTAAATGGTGAAATAACATTTTAATGACCAATTCAGTTTTAAGTGACAGTATTCAAAGTGAATTTTAAATGACCTGAACTAGGGAGATTTTTTTCTATTTTGTCCTAAAATGTGAAATGCTCTTAACTCCTGTAAAAATCACATTTTAGTGAAGAATTCTAAAAAAAGTGTAGAAAATGGTGCATTTCTTAAAAATGTATAGAATCTACAAAAACTACAGGTGCTGCTTTTTCTAAATCATAGGCATCCACAGTGTCCTTTTATGGTGGAGTTATTCACAAAAACCCATATGTAATCCAAATTATCTATTTTTTCCCCCAACCTACAATTCTCATTCACTAAAGGTAAACCCTGTTGAAATGTAAAAAAAAATTGAAGTTCCTTTAAAAAATAAAAAACAGATGAAGTCTGGATTTCTTTTTTTGTGAGAATGTTCCCAGGATATTTTTGCAGGTCCTTTCCGGAGTATTCAGACTTTAGTTAATAAGCCCCTGAGCCAGAATCTCTGAGTTGCAAATAATATCCACCAAGGCCAAGCATTTAAATCAGGACTAAAACTACAAGTTCCAACCCAAATCGTAAAAGCTGAAGGGAATGTAATCACAGCGTTTGCTGGACAGCTAGTTAGTTATATAAAACCTCAACTCATATTTAAAAAAAAAAAAAAAAATATTAAAAGTACAAGCACCAGAAATATATTAAAAGCAATTAGTACAATTAAGCTAAATTCCTTAGCAAAGACATTCCTTACACACAAAAAAACATTTTTGCTGTACAAAAAATATAAAGTATCAAATTAATTATTTCAACCAGAAAAATAGAGAATGAGAGACTGTATACACAGTTTTCAGATGTTTGAGTTAAAATGTATCATAAAGGGCTTTAAAAAAGAGTAGATCTATCCACATTCTGCAGTATACCATCAGATACACAAGAGAAATAAAAAAATAAAAAATATGACATACCTGCAAACTGGCATGGATTTTAGCAACAATCACCTCTGCACCTGCTCTGTGTTTTAAATATTTGCTCATCATTAAAGCTGGCTAGGGTATATTGTATTTGAATAATTCATATATTACACATTCATTAAGCAGTGTTTTCATGCAATTACTGGGCCTCCCTGCACATATCCATGCAAATTGTGGTTTTTCAAAATATACTGTTGTCTTGTTGCCACGTTAAAAGGATTTCAAATCCAAAATAGATTCAGGGACAGTCACGGCTTGATAGTACCTCCCTTTAGTATGCAGCATTCATATGCTGGGGGTTGGCTCAATTGATTCCTTGGAGACACCTTCAATAATGAACTAATTTCCATGCTGCATCCTATGAATGCTGCACAGGAAAGGCAATATATTTTGTGATCTAGTCACAAAACTATGAATTGAACACCAAGTTGAAAAAGCTGAAGACATTTTCCAACTTTAGCTTTTGGACTAAGGTTTGTTCAGTTTGTATCAGTTAATGGAACGCAGGCATACATTATGTTCTGCGAATAATGTACTTGATATTATGTTTATAAAGTGGCTTACTCTACAAATTTCCCCCCATTTGGCCTCCCTCAGCAAATCCTCTTCCATAATCTCTTACTTCATAAACCACAACTCCCATGGGGTTTTGGTGTCCTTAAGGCTAGCAAAGCATCATGGGAGTTGTAACTCTTAAAATCCTTGGGATTTATCATTTGACTTTCCCTGTCTCTGCAACCCCTGATTACAGGCCTCAACAGCTGTGCAGGATTTTTAGCACAGGTGGATGATTCAGATTGAAACTCAATCACCTGTTTAGAGATTCTGTGCACTTGTGCAGTCTCTGAGAGACCCAAGGACTGATTGTGATACTGGCAAATTGTACCAGTAAAGTGGTGCAGATTCATATGGATTTAGAAGCTAGTTGCATTGAATGAATGGTTATTTGTAAAGGAGATACCTGTACTTCCGACATCTATAGGTTGGTAAAAATCCCTGTACGTTTCTTTTGTCTTGATAAATGCTCCTTTAACAAACCAATTCCTCACACAAAGGTAGTGTTCCCTAGCAAACCAGGTAAATTTACGAAGTGTGAATTACAAATATTAGCCAAAATAATAACAATTCACATGTCTCTTCTCCACAATTCTTGTTTTGATAAGTGATTCTAAAAGAGAGTTTAGGGTAAATGTTCTAATTTTTCTTCCAGGGATGTTTATAAAAAATGCATCCATTGGAATATGTGCTGCCAGCAAGATACATTGTTTATTTACTCCTAATTAAGAGGCAGGTTTTACTCACCTCCTAATATTCAGCTTACAGGTAAATCCTAGACACTGCAATGTTAATTCAGCTCATTGAAGTGGTCTGGGTGCAGTGACCTGAGAAACTGCGGTAAAAGTGTACTTTAGCGTATTTTACTATTTTACTATTTTGCTCAAAGCAAATTGTGTATTTTATTAAGTATTTAAAAGACACTGTTACCTTAACTCGTTTCATTTTAGGCTGCCTTTTTCCTTGTCATCTCATACACCTGTACTGCTGTTGTGGCTTTACAGGTTATCTCTGTATCAACAAGCACAACATAAAGAATAAAAAATAAAAATAAAAATAAAAATAAAAACGCCATAGTGTTAGGAATACAAAACTGAAATTTCCTTTCATTCACAGATTGCTGTCTGTCTGTCAATGTGAAGCAGCATTTTATGCATCACAGTGACTCTTGTAGAGTTGGCTTTTTGGCACTAGGTTTTGCAAATGTCGAACTACTAAATTAAAGAACCACTAAAGTCACTCAGACCACTTCATCTCAATGAAGTGTTACGGATGCAGCTGTCCTGTCATTTTAATCGTGCAATGTAAAACACCCCCCTTAACTACAACCCTTTCAAACGTGTAATGCAGCATCGCTGGGGCATCATTAGCCAGCCAAAAACTGTCAATTCTGTACATATTTCTATGAACAGAATGTCACTCACTGGCTTGGAGCGATCATCTGATTCGACTAATGAATGGTAATAAGACAGGTTGTCTGACAGTCAGGAGGTGTAACACAGTTAGGGGGCATTGTAGGCACCCAGTCCACTTTATCTAATTGAAGTGTTATGGGTGCACTGCCCCTGTCCTCTTAACCCTGCAAATGACAACAGTTCCAGAGAAACTTCTGTTAACATTGCAGGATTAAGACGGCATCCAGTGCCTGTCTAATAGACAGCCACTAGAGGTGCTTCCTGGATTTTCAGAGTTTAACTCCGTGAAATGACTTTGGACGTCCTCAAGCCTTGCATGAGGACACCCAGCGTCTTCAAACCCTCCATAGGAAAGCATTGATTCAATGCTTTTCTATATGGAACATCGAATGCACTTGTTGTGCATATGTAATAGGACCTCCATTGGCATGACATTGCCGAGGGACCTCAGTGCGGGAGTTAAATTTAAAAATGGGTCTTTAACCCTTTTGTTGCTGCGGGGAGGGGTCAGGGGGGACGACACATGGACCTACAGCTTTGCATTGCTAAAATGATAGTGTTTCTTTAATTGAAAAAAAGGTCAATTTCTGTTGAATTATATTCACACATAATGTACTTCAGCAAGCTAAAGCTGGCATAGCAGGGATGACAGACGGAGGTGATACACTCATCATTATAGCAAAGCAGACTGTGTCTGTCAGGCAGGGGTTACAAATGGAGTTGATACTCTTTACAGTTATATAGCTGGCTGGGTTCTGGTACGGAAAGGGTTATAGGGGTTGGTGATACTCTGTACAGTTATATAGCTGGCTGGGCTCTGGTACGGAAAGGGTTATTGGGGTTGGTGATACTCTGTACAGTTATATAGCTGGGCTCTGCTACGGAAAGGGTTATAGGGGTTGGTGATACTCTGTACAGTTATATAGCTGGGCTCTGTTACGGAAAGGGTTATAGGGGTTGGTGATACTCTGTACAGTTATATAGCTGGGCTCTGGTACGGAAAGGGTTATAGGGGTTGGTGATACTCCGTACAGTTATATAGTTGGCTTGGGTCTGTCACTGAAAGAGTTATAGAGGTTGGTGACACTCTGTACAGTAATACAGCTGGCTGGGCTCTGGCACGGAAGAGATTACAGATAGAGGTGATACTCTGACCGTTATAGCTAGCTGGGTGCTCTGGTACGGAAGGGGTTACAGGTGGTAGTAATAATCTGTACTTTTATATAGCAGGCTGGACTCTGGCATGGAAGGAGTCACAGATAGAGGTTGTACTCTGTACCCTTATAGTGCTGACTGGGTTGTGGCATGGAAGAGCTTACAGGGGCTGATGATATGCTGTACTGTTCTAGAGCTGGCTATGGTCTAGAAGGGTTACAAGAGGTGGTTATGGTTGTATTAATGGCTGAGCTCTGGTAATGAAGGGGTTACAAGGGGTGTTTATGGTTGTATTAATGGCTGGGCTCTGGTAATGAAGGGGTTACAGGGGTAGTTATGGCTGGGCTCTGGTAATGAAGGGGTTACAGGGGGTGGTTATGGCTGGGCTCTGGTACTGAAGGGGTTACAGGGGGTGGTTATGGCTGGGCTCTGGTACTGAAGGGGTTACAGGGGGTGGTTACGGC
>OW240923.1:10260863-10299321 GCA_933207985.1 Pelobates cultripes | reverse complement strand
GCTGTATTAATGGCTGGGCTCTGGGAATGAAGGGGTTACAGGGGCTGTATTAATGGCTGGGCTCTGGGAATGAAGGAGTTACAGGGAAGTGGTTCCGGCTGGGCTCTGGTACTGAAGGGGTTACAGTGGGAAGGTTACTGCTGGGCTCTGGTAATGAAGGGGTTACAGGGGGTGGTTACGGCTGGGCTCTGGGAATGAAGGGGTTACGGGGGTAGTTGGCTGGGCTCTGGTAATGGAAAGAAAAGGGTTACAAGGGTGGTTATGGCTTGGCTCTGGGAATGAAGGGGTTACAGGGGGCTGTGATGTGAAACGGGCTCACCCAGGAATATGAAGGGGTTACAGGGGGTGGTTATGGCTGGGCTCTGGGAATGAAGGGGTTACAGGAGGTGGTTATGGCTGGGCTCTGGGAATGAAGGGGTTACAGGGGGTGGTTATGGCTGGGCTCTGGGAATGAAGGGGTTACAGGGGGTGGTTATGGCTTGGCTCTGGGAATGGAGTTACAGGGGCTGTATTAATGGCTGGGCTCTGGGAATGAAGGGGTTACATGGACTGTATTAATGGCTGGGCTCTGGGAATGAAGGGGTTACAGGGGGTGGTTATGGCTGGGCTCTGGGAATGAAGGGGTTACAGGGGGTGGTTATGGCTGGGCTCTGGGAATAAAGGGGTTACAGGGGGTGGTTATGGCTGGGCTCTGGGAATGAAGGGGTTACAGGGGGTGGTTATGGCTGGGCTCTGGGAATGAAGGGGTTACAGGGGCTGTATTAATGGCTGGGCTCTGGTAATGAAGGAGTTACAGGGAAGTGGTTACGGCTGGGCTCTGGTACTGAAGGGGTTACAGTGGGAAGGTTACTGCTGGGCTCTGGTAATGAAGGGGTTACAGGGGGGTGGTTACGGCTGGGCTCTGGTAATGGGCTGTGTTCATGGCTGGGCTCTGGCAGTGAAGGTGTTACAGGGGCTGTGTTCATGGCTGGGCTCTGGCAGTGAAGGGGTTACAGGGGCTGTGTTAATGGCTGGGCTCTGGCAGTGAAGGGGTTACAGGGGGTGTATTCATGGCTGGGCTCTGGCAGTGAAGGGGTTACAGGGGCTGTATTCATGGCTGGGCTCTGGCAGTGAAGGGGTTACAGGGGCTGTATTCATGGCTGGGCTCTGGTAGTGAAGGGGTTGCAGGGGGTGTATTAATGGCTGGGCTCTGGCAGTGAAGGGGTTACAGGGGCTGTGTTAATGGCTGGGCTCTGGCAGTGAAGGGGTTACAGGGTGTGTGTGCATGGCTGGGCTCTGGCAGTGAAGGGGTTACAGGGGCTGCATGTATTCACTTGGCTGGGTTCTAGCAGTGAAGGGGTTACAGGGGTGTATTCATGGCTGGCTCTGGCAGTGAAGGGGTTACAGGGGCTGTGTTCATGGCTGGGCTCTGGCAGTGAAGGGGTTACAGGGGCTGTGTTCATGGCTGGGCTCCTGGCAGTGAAGGGGTTACAGGGGGCTGTGTTCATGGCTGGGCTCTGGCAGTGAAGGGGTTACAAGGGGTGTTCATGGCTGGGCTCTGGCAGTGGTGTGTGGCGCTCTGGCTGGGCCTGGCAGTGAAGGGGTTACAGGGGCTGTGTTCATGGCTGGGCTCTGGCAGTGAAGGGGTTACAGGGGCTGTGTTCATGGCTGGGCCCTGGCAGTGAAGGGGTTACAGGGGCTGTGTTCATGGCTGGGCTCTGGCAGTGAAGGGGTTACAGGGGCTGTGTTCATGGCTGGGCTCTGGCAGTGAAGGGGTTACAGGGGGTGTGTTCATGGCTGGGCTCTGGCAGTGAAGGGGTTACAGGGGCTGTGTTCATGGCTGGGCTCTGGCAGTGAAGGGATTACAGGGGGTGTGTTCATGGCTGGGCTCTGGCAGTGAAGGGGTTACAGGGGCTGTGTTCATGGCTGGGCTCTGGCAGTGAAGGGGTTACAGGGGCTGTGTTCATGGCTGGGCTCTGGCAGTGAAGGGGTTACAGGGGCTGTGTTCATGGCTGGGCTCTGGCAGTGAAGGGGTTACAGGGGCTGTGTCCATGGCTGGGCTCTGGCAGTGAAGGGGTTACAGGGGGTGTGCTGCCTTTGCCATGTGCTCTGCCAGGGGGCGGGTGTGTGGGCGTGTCGGTGGGCGGAGCTAGCTGTCAGGCCCCGCCCAGTGTCCAGCACAGTCCGTAGTGGACTCGCAGCTCCGGGAGCCCCGAGTTTGAGGAGCCCAGAGGGGGGCGGCTCCGCACCGGATACCCCTGACTGTGAGCGTGGCCCCTGGGAGCCGTGAGCGTGGCCCCTGGGAGCCCCAGCCCGGGTTGGTATGAGCGATCCCGCCCCGAGGTCCCGCAAGCAGCGGCTGATGGCCGCCCTGGGGGGGGACGAGGAGCCGGAGGAGGCTGTGGCCCCCGGGGGCCCCTGTGTGCTGTGCTTTATCTGCGGGGGCGCGGTGCCCCGGGGCCGGGAGCTCAGGCTGGCAGTGCGGGGCCCGGCCCGGGGGGGCCCCTTCTATCCGTTCCTCCAGCAGCAGGAGCCGGCCCCGGGGGCAGAGCCGGTGAGCCCGGGGGGCTGTGCCCGGGTGTGCGCCGTGTGCCAGCGCTTCCTGGCCGCCCAGTGGGACTCGTTCGAGCGCAGCCGGACCCCCCTGGACAAGCGCATGTACTGGCTGAAGCGGCCCTACCACGGCCCCCGGGCGGCCCCCCGGGACTGGAACCCCAACTCCCCGGACTCCGAGCTCTCAGACCTGTCTGACAACGCGCTGAGCGAGGCCGAGGACAGCCCGGACAGGGGGGGCAGGGGGCCCTGGGCAGCCTCCCCGGGGACCCCCAGGACCAGCCTGACCCCAGCACAGTGTGCCGACCCCCACAGGGGAGAGGGGGACCCCAATACTGAGAGACACCCTGAGAGGGGGCCACACATAGGGGTCTGTTATATCTGCGGGGGGGCCGGCCCTGGACAACTCATCCACGTGCAGAAACAGGAGCACACCCCCCAAACCCCCTTCTTCCCATTCCTGTGGCTGCACACCCCACCGCCTGGTGCCCACCCCATCACCCCAGGGGGCAGTGCCAGGGCCTGTACCAGCTGCTTCTCATCCCTCATGGAGCAATGGCAGAGCTTTGACCTGGCCAATGTACCTGTCCTGCAACGCCTCTACATGGTGCCCCTCCATGCCACCCAGGAAAAGGGGACAGGTCAGCACTCTGGGGACCCACAACCTAAAGGACCAGGGGTCTGCTACCTTTGTGGGGAGACCTACCCACACCAATTCAGGATGGTGCTCACCAAGGTCCACAATGGCAATGCCAAAACCATCATGCACTTTCCCTTCATCAGCCAACTGCCCTGCCCACCCAACTGCCCAGGTGTGACCCAGCAAGGGGAAGTGCAAAGTTGTAGGAAGTGCTATGGGGTCTTGGAGGACATCTGGGCCATTTATAGGGCTTCCCATCATGAGGATCTCATCAACTCTGTGCAAAGTTTCTTGGCCAGGTATCACCAGGTGTTTGGGTCAGGAGAACCAAATTTATCTTCTGGAGGATGTCCCAGCAGGAAGGCTGGAACCACTACTGGCCAACCTTTTATAACCTCTATCTGCTATGTCTGTGGAGCAGAGCTAGGTTCAGGATCTGAGTACCAGGTCAGCATCAACCCACCTAGTAGGTATGGAGACAAGGAGCCTTTCTTTCCATTTCTGACCATTTACCCACCTGCCCCAAGAGCCAGGCCGGCTGACTCCACCGGTATGGTGTCCACCTGCAGCCTCTGTTACCATGACCTCCTTGGGCAGTGGTTTCAACAGGAGATGAGGAGCCAGCACCCCACCAACCCGTGGTCAAGACAGTACCAAGTGGAGACCTTTGTATGCTTCTTCTGTAGATCAGAGAAGAGGAGGATGCTGGGATTAAAGGCTGTCAAGGTGGCCAGGTTACCTATTTTCTTACTGGCTCCAAGAGTAGCCAACAGTTTGTTTGTGGATGATGGCAAACAACTTCTTGTAGGAACTTGTAGCGAATGTAGACACCTGACTATGTTGGGTATTGATACAGCACACAGTGAGTCTTCATTGTCCTCCTCACCTGCAGTCAGCCAAAAGGTATGGTACCCCTCCTCAATTCATCAGTTGTGTTCTAACACTTGTATTACATCTTTTACAGGCACTCTGTTGGTTAATGTTTTGCACAGAAGGAGGTTAGGGAACATAGCAGAAGTAGAATTTGCTGAAGGGGTGGCTAAACTTTTGAGGCAGAACATTACTTTTGTACTGCTTATATTAACAAGATCTACCTCCTTGTTAGTATGGCGTGAACTACCCTTTTACAAATATAAATCAACCCCTTATTAATGCTGATGTATGGGCTGTGACATTTAAACGAACTATAGTAGCCTCATGGTATAAACAACACTTACTCTTCTATAGAAGTTATCTAGTGTAAATGTAATCTATCCCAGCATACCTATAGCATCTGCTTAAAACAAATTACATAGATCAAATGCATTCAAATACTCTTAAATACATTCAGGACATCAGACACTACTATCCCATGCAGATACACGATTTAATTTCACCCTGAGTCTGTCATACATATAAACCGCCATGCCCACATTTTCACAACCATACAGTCACACTAATTCTCCCAAATATAAAGACGGGTAGTTCTAACCCATGCTCACGTATGTGTGTGTGTGTGTGTGTGTAAAATATCAACAGACTGTCATGCTTCATTCTTCCATACAGTTTTCCCTCTTACATGGGTCTCTGTAGGTAAAGTTATGAAAAAAAAAAATCTTTATAAACTCGAATAAAGATGCCATTCCTGTCTGCAGTTTCGGTGTGAGTGCATGTATGTTTGTGTGTGCAGTGTCAGTGAAGTGTGTTTTTTTTTTTTTTGCATGTGTTTCTGTGTGTACAACGTCAGTGAGACCTTGTGAGTGTATGTATGTGCGTTGGCTCTGCATTTGTTTCTGTGTATGACAGGTTATTCGGTTTGCGCACATTTATTAGGAAAAACTTAAGTGTGAACAGTCTGAGTTGTGTTCTCTTCTCCCTTGTGTCTATTTCTCCTCCACCTCATGTGTTTCCTAATACACCCCCACCATTCCTCTTGGCACACACCTCCTGTCTACCCACCTGTCATATGGCCAGGCAGGATTGTGATGCAGAGCATGTGTTTCCCTCTGCCACTCCCTCCAGACGGTGAAGTTCCATCCCTGGGTGTTGTGTGGATATGTATGTTAAGGTTTCTGATCCATCCGGACACTCTGCCACTGCCACTGTATGCTGGAACTTTGCTAAAGAACAGGTTGAGGGAATTACAAAAAGTCTATCAAATCAATAAGTGTTAAACAAGGTGTCCATTTAAGAAATATGTGATTAGCTGCAACCAACCCTTAGATTGTTTCTCAAAAATAATTACTCCTGATGTCCAAAATAGGCTCACAATTCGCAAATAAAGGGAAACGGCCAAACAATCGAAATTAGTGATTTAGTTTTCTTTATTAGAGAGAATTGCGTGCTCTGTCAGGACACTTTCCCTTGGCTGCATGGAAGTAGCAATAAGTAAATGCCATTGTGCACATTCACCGTAACGTGGGAGCCTGTGGACACCTTGTGCACACATGCGCAATGTCCCATTCTCAAGGGAACTCCAGGACAATCTCAATATAACCCCCCACCAATCAGGGATCACTTGGTAGATTGCAGTTGACTGTTTAGCAATTGTAGACTTAGAGAATGAAAAGTAGATCCAGGCAGGTAATGAGTTTTTGATATTATCAAACACTAAAAAGTATCACAACCTACAATTTTATCAATGATCTCTGATCCCTACAGTAATAGAAAGCAAAGCGGGCCTATAAATCTCATATTGGGAAGTAACCGGACATATTTGCAAGTGAGAGAAATGTCAATGTATCCTTCCTGATAAAATATATTTCTAAATAATTGTGCAAGAACATTTTGTGTGTAAAAGTCTGGGTATGTATTAAATGTTATATTCACATCAAGGTCAGAGATCTGCAGCGTACACCACTCCACAAGCTACTGGCTCTGAATGGTGATGTTCTGTTGTGGAATGTGTGATATATCCTGGAACAATTTGCAGAACTTCCTCATAACAAAATGTTTGAAAAGAATGTGATAGACCTAAACTACAGTATTCGTAAAGTTATTTTATGGTACTCTACTCTAGAAGGTGGGGATTGTTCAGTAGCTTATCCTAAATGTGTTTATTCCATCCCTAAAATGATACCGTAACTTTTACTAACCAAAAGGTGTCTCACTTCCAACCCCTTATTATATATTCATCACTGATGATGTCATCTCAACTGTGTTTTTTTTTTTTTTAAAAACAAAACAAAAAAACACACATTTGGTATGAGTTTTAAGAGCCTTAACATGTGAGGTCTAAATAGATCCTGTGTTTGAAATATTTCAAAATTTATTTTTAAGAAATGCAAACACTGGCATTGAAACTACTGTTGTTTACCTCTTCACTCTCTTCAAAGTAAGCAAAAAATATGCTGACACATTAAATAAAACCGTGCATCGGGCGCATCTGTACCACCCTAAGGATTTAAAGTCCCTTTTAGCCTTGTTCAGCACTCTACAGTGTAACAGCTCAGAAAATGTTACACTGACTGCATGCCGTGCCAGAAACACTAAAGATCAGTACCTGGTTTGCCAGCAAGGATGGGCAGCAAAGTATTCGCTTGGTAAATAGCTGAAGGAGTTAAATGACTCACAGCCAAGAAAACCTTTGTCTGAGTGTCAGGCTCCATGAGGCTATGCCATGAAAGAACATCTCTCAGATAATGCACTCTTGGGCCAAAGATCAAGTGTGCTGGTGCCAAGCTGTCCTGAGTCCACACAGTCTGTCAATTATTTAATGTGGGCCAAGCCAGCCAGTTCTGCTACTTTGTCCGCATGCTGGCAGTGAGGAGCTGTTGGTTTGGGAATGGGCCCTGACACTCATGACTGGGATATTGAATAGCTTCCCAGCTGACTTGGTAAAAGGTTAAGTCAAGAGGCCGTAGAGTGTGAATTATAGGGTCAAGCTTCAAAGCGATCTGTTGGTTTGCAGCAGGTAATATCAGGGCATAGTGGGTGGGCCAAAGGCTGTCAAAATAGCTCCCTGCATAGTTATAAATCCATCACCCAGTTTGACATTGCATTTTCAACAGATATACCATAATTAGCCCTTTCTTATATTTATTTTTATATTCTTTTGAGTCCTTTGATTTGTAGAAGGATAATTCAAGCTCTCGTAGAAAGAGACTTACACCTACACCTTTTGACTTTTTAATCGTGACAAACTGTATTGAAAATCATTTTTTTTTTTTGTTTGTTCTTAAGCAGAATTTCTTTCTATAAACCTGCTAAACAATTCACTTTCGTGTGCCATGTAGGTAGACTTGACTGATAAAGCCACATAGCACCATGACGTGCCTGGTCTGAAGTCCTCTATTAATTAATATCTTCTTTCTTGTCTTACAAGCAATTTGCTTTCCCTGTAGGTGTTCTTTATCACGAGAAGTGGTAGCTGCGTGGATTAACCACCAGGGAATTCCAGAAAAAGCAAAGCATATTGCTTACATGTTCTTATACAAAATTGCATTATGTCTCATTTCTCTTCTATACTATCCAGTCATGGATATTTATTGTGCCAGGCAATTATTGACACGAATCAATAAATGCAAACATTTGTTGAAATTGCTGTAAATATACTCCATTCTTAACTTTTTTTTTTTTTTTTGTGTGAACACTTTTGTTTATTTGAAAGCATCATACTGCCAACGTTTGAATTTATTTATTCCCACCTCTCCCTCTTCCCCCGGGGATGTGTAGCCAAATCCCACAGTAAATAAATAAATAAAGTAAGGCTTCCTGTGTCTGTGACAGTGATGTCATGCAGCCACGGAGAGGTGGTGGCTCTGAATTACGGGGCTCGTTTGGAAACATCCGGGCTGAGCAGATGTGTAGTGACTTTCCAGCTGCTGCAAAGCCGCACACAGAATGTATAAAACCTTCTGTGTGGTGGGATTTGCCTGCAGATGCATTGCTGAAAGAATCTTGTGATGGGTTGGTTTGGATTCTGTGCAATAAATTTTATTATTATAGAAGGGGAAAAAAATCTTTCAAAATGCGTGCAGCTGTTGAGAAACTGAGATGTGAATTTCTTGGGCAGCTTCCCACTGTTCCATCTCCAGGGATACAGCTATCTGCTTTCAAAGTATCTGCTGTATTCTGACAATCTGCACACTTTCAGTTAAAGTCAGCGTTCTCTTACTAACGCTGGCTTAGCGTCATTGGAAATGAAATACATTGGGGGCTGGGGGCAAGATTCTCCATGACTGCATTAAGTGTTCTGGCTGGGATTGCAGGAGAGCGAGAGATGTATATATTATAATTTTTTTGTTAACCCTGTAATCACAGCAATTTATTTGTCCACCTGACTGCTACAAATGTGCAACTTTAAATGAAAAGTGTATGGGATGTTACGTCATATTGGTTTTTATATTGGGATGAGGAAAGGTTAACACTTTTGCTAGCAGACTGCATGGTAAGGTTTTAATACACTCTATTATAATGATCAAAATGAAGTTAGGCCTTGCCCCCCTCCACGTCCCCCTTCATGTTTGTTGATTGGGGAGAGTGTTGTTTTTGTTTCATCTCCGATCTGGGAGAAGATCCAATTCAACAGACACTCTGACCTTAGAATAGTGCCTGGTATATGCCAAATCATGGTTCAGACATTTCGTGACATGTTTTGGATACAGGGTGGAAGCTGAATGTATTAGAGTCCATCCTCTAAAAGTCAGACGCAGATTTTGTAAACAAATTAGGAAGTTAGTCCCTCAAAAAAGTTTAAAGAAGTCAATTGGGGCTACAAGTCAAGTTTATTTGAGTGAACTACAGTGTAGGCGTAATGGAAAAAGCTCTGGAGTTATAACTCCTACAATGCTCAGCCAGTCAGGCACTGTCTGCCACCCATTTTTCCTTTTTAAAAAAATAATAAATTATTATTATTTTTTTAAGGAGGATTCCACAGTGTTTTTTACCGTGGGTCATGTGCGATGATTTTTACCCATCTGGAACTCTGGTAACAGGCGTTAAACTCCATATGCAAAGTGTTTCAAAGTGAAACGCTGCACATACAGAATCCTGGTACCATGACCACTTCAAATCACTAAACTAACGGAGCTTGGATTGACATCTTATAAAAAGGATGAAGCTGTGACATTTGACAAAAAACCCCACAAACCGTTTTCCTAGAAAAAAAGATTACTATTGTGATTTATGAAAAATGTTAGTTTTATTTTCTCCTAAAGTCGTTCCTGGCGGCTGTGGGTGACCGGGGACCTTATTTCGTGTTACACTGCTCCAAAATGGTTTAGCACTGAATAGAGGGACAGTGCCTGATGACTCCATGCACAATAACCAATTTAAAGATGAAATGGTTCTAGTGTCGCTTTCAAAGAAACACAATAACCACTACAGCCCACTTCACACATGTTTACTGCGGTAAATCAGAAATGATCACCACCCAAAAAGTGACAGTTCTTTCAATTTTCACCTGACCCCTCCAAAACCAGTATGTCACCGTAGTTCTAATCTTATTCATCCGTTCTTATATTTAACAGGCGGACTGGTACTCTGTGCTTTCACATGGAGTCTGGCATTGCCCATATTACAGTTTTTGCATCTACAGCTCTGTCTTTAGACATATCACCTCACTCAGCTCTGGAAAGTAGTCTGAGTTTAAGACCCATGTGTGTTTTTAGTCGTTGTCCTGAATCTACTTATTTATAGGACAAAAAAAACCCACCTTGCAGGGGCACTGTAAGCCTAATCATTATGCGTTGATCATTGTAGTGGTTTCTAGGGTCTGTGAGGCTTTTGGGACGTTTCCCTCTATTTTCTGTTAAAATCACAGAATTAGCTGATTCTTGAACAATTTACTCACTGAATGTCTAATATTTCCACTTGTGTCTGGGCAGGGAAAGGGACATCTGCTTCTAGAATGAGTTTCCTAATTTGTCAGTGTCACACCTGTTGTGGAGACAATGCACAGCTGTTTCGTGCAGATTAAAGGGAATGTGTTAAAGAGTGTATTGACCTGTTTTAGCTGCCGTCAGCCTGGTTTACTCGAAAAGCGAATACACAAGTGAACTGTGATGTAATAAAGTTTTATGCCAAAAATGAAAAATTACTGAAGTTGCTTTGCAGTGAATGTGTTTTCTGTTGCGATTTTGCTTTGCTCATTACATACGTTATGTAAAGGAATCTATAGTTCAGAACATAACATTATTTTTTGTCCCCCCTGAAACTATAGGTACACATCAGCCCACCTCCCTTTTGGTATAATTAAAAATGAAAGTGAATTATTTATTATTAGTTTCCAGTGCTGGGACTCACACTCCGCCTTTCAAAGACATCCATTTGCCTGCTGACGTCTTCTTCAATCTGCTCCGATCCAATAGATAAGCATTGGTTTAGAACTAGGCATGTACAGCCAAACACCACGCTTCGCCAATTAAATGCTAGTATCAGCAACATTTTATTGCAAGACAAAGTTTCGCTCGGTTCTGGAATAGGAAGCACCTCTGGTGGCCGTCAGTAAGACAGCCACTAGAGGTGTATTTAGCCGTGCCATTAAACACTGCAGTGTCTATAAAGCTGCAATATTTTACATTGCAGGTTTAAAATGACAGGACCACTTCACCCGGACTACTTCATTGTGATGCAGTGGTCTGGGAGACTTTAGTGGTCCTTAAGCCTGCAATCGTAGTAATGATGGAACAGTAGCAACATTTGGATAATCCTTTCCACCTCTACAACATCCTCTCTTCACATATCTCTTCGTTACACCTGTTAGAAAGATCTGGGGTTTATTTAACAATCCGCATATTATAGAGCGTTGAAAACTAATTTGCACCATTTAGTATAAAATAACCAAGCTGTGACTATGGCAGGGTTAGAGAAATTTTCCAGATCAGCTGTATTGGTATAAAATATGCAATTTAATTTACAATTCACTACAGTAAGGTAAACCCTAGTGTGTGTATATTTACAATAATAAAAAGTTCTTCAGTACTGTAAATGAACAGTGAAAACTAAAATCAATTATTTGATTATATAAATTTAGCTGTGACGGCAAATATACTGAAAGATTCTGCACAGAATAGCAAAATTTTCTTAATAGTTGCTCATGGCAATAATAGGAGACATTCGTTCTTTTTTGGCCTAAAAATAAAACGGCAGACACACTGTGTTGAGCCTTGGTTTAAGGGGAAGTTCATTATTTCTGCTATAGCCCAAACATTTATCAGTGCTGTACAATGGGTAAAGCTTTCACTTTTTGGTATATGAATATGTGCAAGTTTGACTCTTTTTGAAGATTAATTCCCTTCAGCAGATCTCCGTTCTGTGTATTTGAAAGGTTTCAAACCCTAAAGAACATTATACATTCTCAAATCGCATTGTCTTATTTCTAATCCGTTCCGCTACTCCACCCCTGCTTTCCGGAGAGGTCAGTAAAGATGTAAAATATCAGACCAAAATAGCAGAAATGGAAGACATTCTCAAACTTGGCTACTTTTTCAATATCACTGAATATCGATTTTATGCCTGCAATGAACGTGATAGAATCAAAGCGGTCAGCCGTCACTTCCAGCCAAATCACAGCCGCATATTGCAGCTCAGGCTAATACTTCCTCATTAGCCCACGCATTACGGAAAAGTCTGCCTGGGACTCTTATTTAACTTTTTTAAACATTAAAACCTGTTTTAATGTTAAATGGAAGGGTGGCTCCAGGATGGGACACCAGACACTATAACCACTTCAGTTAGATAAAATGGGTACAATGCCTACAGTATCCCTTTAACTGAAATATGGCTAGACTAATCTCCCACTCAACATGCCTGAACACATCATTTTTAAAGGAACACTATAGGGTCAGGAACACAAACATGTATGCCTGACCACATAGTGTTAAAGCCATCATTTAGGAGTGGCCAGTGAACATATCCCTGGGCTGTTTTGTCAACACTGCATTTTCTCTGAAAAGGCAGTGTTTAAAGCAAAAACCATGAAGGGAACGGTTATACCCATTGTACAGCGTTATGGAATTTGCTGGCGCTATATAAATAATAATACTCCCTAGAACAAACACAATAAGCTGTAGTTGTTCTGGTGACTATAGTGTCCCTTTAATTGTTTCCTCTGAATATCCTGCCCACCCTGGTTCCTTCTAACTTTATAGCAAGCTTTCCAGTTGTATGACATCAAACTCCAATACTAGGGATCGACTGATATTGATTTTTTTTAGAGCCGATAATCTGTAACCTTTCAGGCTGATAGCCGATAACTTGCCAATATTCTGTGCATTTACCATTTTGAAAAAAGAAACTATTTCTAAAGGTAAATGCACAAAATATACATGCCACATGCAGTGGATGCAGCGTGTTTAGACAGGGGAGCTGTGTGTGTGTGTGTGTATATAATGAATGCAGGGTGTGTTTGTGTAGTGTGTATAGTTAATGCAGTGACTGTGTAGTGTGTGTGTGTATAGTGAATGTAGTGTGCGTAAAATGAATGCAGTGTGTTTGTATAGTGTGTATATATAATGAATGCAGAGTGTGTGTGTGTTTGTATAGTGTGTGTGTATATAATGCAGAGTGTATAATGTGTGCATTATATACACACACTACACACTCAGCATTATATACACACCCACACTACACACTCTGCATTATATACAGAGGGTGTAGTGTGTGTTCCTGAAGGGATGTGATTTGTGTAAAATGGGGGGGAGAAAGGCATTTTTTATTTTAATTTTTAATATTTATATGTTTGATTTAAAAAATTTTTGTCCCCCCTCCCTGCTTGTTACCTGGCCAGGGAGGGGGGCTATGACAGTCCCTGGTGGTCAGGTGGCATGGATGTGCAGTGGGGGGCCGGCAGCAAGCTGTGACTTACCTTTCCAGCAGCTCCTCCAGCTCCCATGTGTAAATCTCACGGCCTGTGTGCCGCGCGGAGCATTGCCATGGTAACCCATGACAACGCTCTGCGGCCGCGGGACTCGCAAGATTTACACAGGGGAGCTGGAGGAGCTGCTGGAAAGGTAAGTCACAGCTTGCTGCCAGCCCCCGCAGGACCGCCGGCTTGTAATGAGCCCGGCAGTCCTGTTATGTATTATCGGCAATATCGGTATCTTTATTTACCGATCTATTGCCGAAAATACCGAATATCGGCCGATAATATCGGTAAAGCCGATAATCGGTCGATCCCTATCCAATACCTTCTCGTTCCCTTTACAGGTTACCAGTGGCTGCAATTACCTTTTTCATTCTCTCTGACCACATCTAAATTCCCCTTGCTATCTCTTGTCTTAAGTCACCATTTTAACCTTTAAATTGTAAGCTCACAAGCTATCTAGCTAGGTACTCTGTAAGGTATACTGGTAGGATGCCAGAATTGTGAGGTGCCATGGCCAGCATTGTTCACCCCACTCTAGCACACTGGCCATGAGAGAGAGTCCACGATGCTTCCAGCATTATTCCCACCTCTCCCTGTCAGCAGACAGTGTAGTATTTGTGGGGTGTGCTGCTTCAGCTCCACATATTATTGACCCCAGACTTTAGTGGGAGCCATTGCCCAGTGTCCAGAGTATATGTCACAGGCCCTCAGGATGTCCATGTTCTGGGCTTCCCTCTGAGTTGTCAGATGCTGGTCTGTAGGTGACTCCGATAGATTCTCCAGCCCTGGTGCTACACAAGTGTCACAAGCTGCTTCTTGAATCGGCTTTGCGTCAGGAGTGGTAAGGTCACTGGATCGGCTGGTGAGTCGATGCCAGAATTTCTGGCAGATCGCGTAGAATTTTGCATTAAATGCTTCCTTCCAGTTCTGGTGCCCTGTGCGCCCTCGGCATTGCAGAGGTTCCAGCTCGGCGGCCATCTTGGTTGTGCCTTGCTGCTTTTAAGGTGCCAGGTAAGTAGACTTTTTTTTTATTGCGATTTTATGCTGACCCAGTGGGGACCGGGATAACCCCTGCAAAAGGGGGGTGTGGGGGTGACGGTGACGGGGCAGCAAGAGGTAGGCTTCGAGGTGCGTGTGCGGCTTCGGGACGTCGTCCGCTTCTCCCACACAACGACACTGCGGTCCCAGTAGGCATCAAGGACTGTACAGGTTGCTGCTCGGTTGGGCGTCTCTTTCTGGTTGTTTTTCTTCTGGTTTGGACCTCTAAGAGCTTATTTAAGTTCTAAAGAACAACTTTTAGTTTGGTTCGTCGGGAGCTCTAGAGTAACACGTCCTGCCATGTTGGACATCAGGCCCTGTTCCCCTCCTTATTCATTTTGTATTGCTCTGTTCATAGTGTACTGTCTTTTTCACGAATTTTACAGTGCCACGGAATATGTTGGTGCTCTATAAATGCCAGTTATCATAATCTAAACTGAATAATTTGTGATGATTTGGTTAGTGCTTCCACTAAATATACTGAGCTTGTTTGGCAATAAAATACAACTGAAATATCCTATATATTTGGTCTTCAAGTCAGAAGCTTATGTTTAATCACAATTAATCCTTTATGTTCCACTGCTATATTTCAGACCGGTCTCAATGTGCATGGTGTAAAAGTTCTTTAAGTTTTTAAATACTTCTCTCCCCCCCGCCTCCCCTTCTGGTACATGTCTGTTGAATGCCAAAACTCTGAATTCTTATTGACTAAACATATGAATAAGCCAACCAAGTAGAGCTTTTAGCTCATGCATACCAACTAGGTTACATTTTAATTTTATTTATATTCCTAGATCCTACTTTGACAAATAACAAAACAAATATTCCAAAAAATTCATTACATAAAATACATTCCTATGTGCTATTTCACACTATTAAAATGCTGGTATTAAAACCATTACAACTTATTAAGAAATATTAACAGGATAATGCAGATTCGGTCCAAAAAATTTTAGCTAAAGTTACACACTTTACCTTTAGCATGCTATAAAATTGAGGTCTAAACCTGGTTTATTTATTTTTTTTTTTTTGTGTCCAACAATCTAGTTTCACTTTGGGAACCATATAGTAGAATTATTTGTAAAATAGTCTTCTTTGCCAATACTTTTTGATTACTTCTGTTTGTACAGAAATTTTACTTTACTGCAATTTGGTTTTTAACTCATTACTACCAGTGAACATTTCTAAAACTACAACTTTTTCCATTAATGGTAGTTTTATTCATGAAGAAGCAGCCATATCTTGAAGGAAGTTAATCTATTTCAAATATAACAAGAAAATAAATTTAATGTCTCTGCCGTGTTGGCATAATACAAGTAAAAATGAGCCTGTAACCTTTTACTTATATATGTCAACATCTGTGAAAGGGATTTCTTGTATAAGCTGAACTTTGGTCAGTTACTTTCTCTTTAAATATGATGCGTTGAGTTGGCTGGCTGGTCATCTGTGCAATAGACTCTGCGATAGCATCCAGTAGGATTTATTTCTATGTTTATTTTGTAATTGCTTAACCAAAAATATACAAAACAACCAAAAAAGCTAATTTGAACTACTTTTAAATATATGTTCTATTTAACAAGTGACTTATTTTTAATTGTGGATGAAACTGCACTGGAGAGCCAGGAAACCCTTTAAATGTTAGTGTCACATACACTGGCAGCCTACAAAGATAGCGGAGAAGTCTTGGGTATATATAACAGACTAAGCAAGGATCAGGTTCTGTGCTGGCGGCTGGCACACATCGGCGCTGCCTGTCTGCACACTGATGTCAGGTTTTCATTCACAGTCGTCCAAGATTTTTGTCCTTTGTCTGCACACATCTGGACCCAGCACTAGCTGCGGTAACTGATGTTTGCCGGGCTGTTTCTTTTGGCTTTTCCCCATCATACTGTGTAGTCTGTGTCGTGAGAGTGTTCCTGTAACGAATACATGGTCATATTCACTCCTTGCTCTATTTTTCTAAGCCAGTAACTCCAGCCAGTGCATCTTTGAGGACCTCTGTTTCTCTGGAAAAGTCCTGATGAGTGCTGATTTTGGGCTAAAACTTTGACATTACGTGTTACATTTTGACATTTTATCATATAAACTTCAGACAGCACTCTGTGTTGTAGGTTTATTATTACACTAAATGTTTTTTGAAATCCTGCACTCCAAATCTTTTTGTGTAATGCATGCAGGACTTGCTGCACTATCTGTAACTTGTCTTGTTCTCACAGAGGTTACTATAGAACGTTGACCTTTTCATATTACATGCGCCATGCAGAGGTGAGTGCGCAGTCATAGGGGAAACAATTGGTGCTTTCAGATTCCAGGGGGAACAGTCCTGCCTTTTCACTGTGCAGGGTGCCTACCGTCGTGGTTGATGTCATTGTCCTGTGTTTGTTGGCCAGTTGTCCCAGAACAGAAGTTCTTTGTTGGGACTCCTACAGATATTTGGCACGCACTGCTCCCGCAGCGGTTGCACTGCAGATGTTTTCTCACCCAGATGCAATTAATCTTAAACTGAATGTATGGTCTTTTAAATATTGATTGTTTGTTGGAGGTCTGCTTTATGTTTACTCTAAAAAGCAGATCTTACTACTGAATTCCCTAGATCTGTGTTTTTGAATACATTTCCCATAATTCTAAGCATAGTAAGTAGTATAGGGGTACCAACGTTAGCTGTTAATGCCGTAGATGTCTTCTTTTTCTAATATATATATATATTTCGCTTGTAAATTGTAAACCGTTGTAAAGACCTACACAGTTGAGTTTGCACAAGATGCTACAATAAAGTCCTGATAGTATGTGTTGAATACAGCACTGTGTAGGAGTCAAGAGTTTTGTAGCTGAGGAATGGTGTAGCTCTGTATAACCTTGAAGTTGACTTTAGAGAAGAACCAGATGGGGCATCATTTGGCCTGCTTTTCCTGTCCACTTTAAAACTTTAGACATTGTATATCCTTAGTCTCCCTGACTGTCCTGTGTTTATTTTATACATTCCTCCTTTCTTTCGCACACATCTCTGTTCAGCTGTGGTTTTTTTAATTTAAATATACAAGAAACTATTACATTCTGATCTTATCTAAAATACTTGGATGATTTTACTGTGTGCCACAGGAGATAATTTGCATTATTTAGGCCCTGATATATTTAAATGTTTCACTTATCTCAAATGGAAGAGGGAGGTCACTAATGCAGGGTGTGTGGTATGTGCTTTGTAATGTCTTTCTGGCAGAGAAGGTAGCAGCAGAAAGCGTTTAGATGAGCAGTGTGCTATTCTGAGCTTTATGATTTTTGCTTGTTTAGTGACAAGCAAGTCCAACAAGCCTTTTGTGAGTTATTCTTTCTGTTAAGGTTTGTGAAGTCCCTATTTGTGCACATTCCTCAATCGAGAGCCAGAATCTCCTACACTGAGCGTTCTGTTAGCTCTCCTGAGCAAAACCCTGATGTGCACTCCATATCATTGGCTGAGAGTGTTAGCCGAGTGCTCTCAACCAATGAAATAAACCATGCACTGCTGGCGTTGGCTCCATGCATAGAGCCTCTGACGCTCCTGGATACGGTGACTGGTGACCAGAAGAACAGAGCTAAATTCTCAAACTATTCCCATACAGTGGGACTACTTAAACTGGGGGAGGGCATCAGAGCTGACCACAATGTGATCCGTTTTCTATGAAGGGTTAACTGTTGGCAAGCTTTACGTTCAGTTTCAAGGTGTTTGGATCAGCTCATCATGGGATGCTGGCCTCCACTGACTCCTCAAACTGATTAGTATTGAGGATGTGAGTCCATTGCAGGGCTTTATACACCATGTGTATGGAGAGGTGTCATACCAAGGGCCTGAAATTAGGAACTTTCTGTTCCTTTACTATTCTGCTAACTTAAAGCCTTCCTGTTGGACTGCAATTCCTGTAATCCTCGGACAGTATCACAAGCAAATGTGGAACATAGAATTTGTAGTCCAGCAAAGCCCTGCTTTCACACACTTTCTAGATGCTCTATGTGAGTAGGCGCTTTCAGCTTGTCTCGCTGTTTTGTGAATAAACCTCAAATTACAGGAAACTTTGAAAGATACATTTAACTGGAAACATGTCTCTGAAGTGACATCTACATTCCTAGAAGGGGTAAGAACCAATTTTCTGGCAGGCATGAATAAATGGTTTATCAGGCCACTGCTTAAATCTCTCCTTTAACCCTTCCACAGCTGACCTGGTTTGTGATGCATTGCAAAGTAGATTTTTGGCTACTGGCACTGTGCCTATTAAAACGTAGTTTGCCTGCCTCCCTGAACGGTGATATAAAAAGTACTGATTCAAGCAAAAAAAAACGAACAGAAGACATCTTTTCTCAGACACAAGTTACGATTTTGCAGAGTGTCAGAGGACATTAAAATCTGTACAGGCTTGGAGGAGACAGGAAAATCCCTCAGTGACTGAGTGGCGTCCCGGCTTTATTTTGGCTGTCTGTCTTTGGCATGTCCCCAATCTGATGCAATGGATCTCCCTAACCCAAAGCGCTCTGGCTCACCTTAGTATGCAGTAGCTACAGACACTGGTCCAGCTTGCTGTGAATGAGACCTTGTTCATGGAGACTGTTTGTCTGCCGGGGCTGAGAATGTGGCTATTCTCTTACAGTGCTATGTAGGTGTGCAAGTAATGTGGAAAAAACACCATTGACCTCATTAGGTTATGCTGTATAATATAGACTTTTTGTCGAAGCCTATTATTGAGCTAGAATAGAGGGCAGGAGAGGATATTATTTATAAACTTTTTTTTTTTTTTTTTGAAATACAGTTAGGATGTTACATTGTTACTGTTGGCCGTATTTGTTTTACTAAAAAAAAGGGAAGTAGAACAGAGAGATTTGTGTCTTAATTAGGGACTGTCCCTCCAAAACAGGGACACTTAGATGTTAGGCAACCAGACGTGCAGACCAATTTTTTAGGTGAAGCTCTCATATACAGTCCATTTCTCATTTGTGAAAAGGATCAAGCAAAACTGCTTTCTGCTAGGAAGGGAAAGGAGGCTGATTGCCTCCTGTGTCTTTTTATATTTCTGTGGCGTCCCCTGGAGACACAGGACTTGTACCGATCAGCAGTACAGGGGTGTCCTTCATAACAATCTACTTATCCTGACAATCCTAATGTAAAAAGCTGACCTGCAAAAATTCTCAGTCTCTATTTATCACAGCCTTTTTTCCTGGCAGCGTATAAAAAGTGAATTCTCCTATCTTGTATATATTAACTATTGAAATACTAGCATTAAGACTCAGACAAAATAATATGGTAAAGGGTCATTCTACAACACAAAATGAGTTAAAACTCTCACTTTATGCAGACAATCTTATCCTTTTACATGACTTCCATCTACCATGGAAGAATTTGATATATTTAGCAAAGTATCTAATTACAAAGCGAATAATTTAAAATCTACTGCTTTTTATATTATTTTCTAAAAACGATTAAAAAAAGGTTATCAACTACAATTTTTTTTTTTACTCCCAAGATATTCACATATTTAGGAATAAAGAGATGAAAAAACTTTAATGTATATACATTTTATGGAACTTTTAAAAGAAACAAAACCTTAAAAGAATGGCGTCAATTAGAGGTCTCCTGGTGCGGACAGGTCAACATCCTAAATATCAAATGTACTCCCGAAATGGATATATATGTTCAGCATGTTGCCTTTGGGTGTTCCCACACCCTGGTTGAAAATGTTGAAGACTGCCTTTTCAAACTTCGAAAACAAGAACTAAGAATTCTATATTGTCAAACAAAATTGGGGAAGGGGGAGTGGGATTCTCAGATATATTAAAATACTACGAGGCGGGTATAGCCATGCATATAATGATAAATTATGATAGTAAATTAGAGACATGTATAGTATAGAAATGGAAGCCACTCAGATTAAAAACCCATTAGATTTAATATGGAATACAAAAAAATGGGACTACTCAAATTCTTTTATAGTAAATCAAATAATGCCTTTATGGCTAAAATTGAACAAGAGATTGGGATTAGGAAAGAAAATGTTAGATTCTTTGAACAGATATAGATGTATTAGAGCAATAAATAATATTTCTTTAAAATTCTGGAAACTCAGACACATAGATACAGTAAAAGACCAAATCTTAAACGATAAGATAAAATCTTTCAATCTTTTAATGAGAGTTTCAGTTGACAAACGATGACTTTTTCTCTTATATTAGAGTAAAGCCCTTTTTGGATCAAACCTCAATAGTATCAAATTGTAATGTATGAAAGGTTTACTACAAGGTAATAGATCAAAACAACTGTTCTCTCGATGTGTAAAATTGATAGAAGAGAACAAAATAAAACACCTTCCGCAATAAAAAAAATGGACCTGAGATTTAAAGGTTAATAAATGTGAAATAGATTTTTTTTTTTTTTTTTTTATCTAGTCAATAATAAATATGTACATTCTCTTTCATTGATCGAAACACAGTTTAAAGTTGTAAATCTATGGTATATGACACCAACAAGATTAGCAAAATTCTCATATGGAGTAAATGAAAATTGTTGGAGATGTGGGGCAGAAAATGAGAACTATATCCATATGTGGTGGTCCTGTAAAAGAGTGTTGAATATTTGGTCATGGGTTCAAAAAATATTATTTTGTAAAGTTAAAGGACCACTATAGTGCCAGGAAAACAAACTCTTTTTCCTGGCCCTATAGTCCCACCCCCGCTGCGCTGAAAGGGGAGGAAGGGTTTAAATCACTTACCTTTCTCCAGCGCCGGGCTCCCTCGGTGCTGGGGACTCTCCTCCCTCTTCTGATGTCATCGGCTGAATGTGCACGCGCGCATTCAGCCAGTCCATAGGAAAGCATTCTCAATGCTTTCCTATGGACGCTGGCGTCTTTTCACTGTGAAAATCACAGTGAGAAGAGCGGAAGCGCCTCAAGCGGCTGTCAATGAGACAGCCACTAGAGGCTGGATTAACCCATTTGTAAACATAGCAGTTTCTCTGAAACTGCTATGTTTACAGCAGGCAGGGTTAATCCTAAATGGACCTGGCACCCAGACCACTTCATTAAGCTGAAGTAGTCTGGGTGCCTATAGTGGTCCTTTAACCCCTTAAGGACCAAACTTCTGGAATAAAAGGGAATCATGACATGTCATACATGTCACGTGTCCTTAAGGGGTTAAACTCCATATATCACCAGAGGCCATGTTACTGTATTTAAACTGGCCTAATTTGAAAAGACCAGTACAGTTTTTAATAATTCAAAGCCTAAACGCTGGTAAAATTGTTGTGGCTAGAAATTGGAAGAATGACCATTAGAGTTTTTTTGTTTTTTTTCTCAAATAAGTTCACAACTAATTTTTCAGCTGAGAATGGAAAATAAATATCCAAATAAAGCTTCAGACTTATGGGATAAATGGGGAAAAAGGAAATCGTAAAATAGCAAATCATGTATCATAGGTAACCATATAAAGGGCAATGAAGAGTTGGGGACTCTCGGTGACTGAATGAACTAAGGTGTGTCTATGTTTTGTGTTTGAGAGAGAATCTTCTTAATATAAATATGCAAATCAATTGTATACACAGTCCTTTTTCAAGGGAATGCGTAATAGGCTCTTTCTTAGATATGATTGTTTGTATAAATGCATTTTCTACTGTTTTCTTGATATATGTAGTCTTTAAATAAATCAATAAAAAAAGTTTTTTTTTATTTTTTTAAATATAGTGAATTCAGTATAATTCATATATTTCAGCTGGGAAATAACTTCATTACTAACCAAGGCATAATCATGCAAGGAACTGCCTTGATGAATCCGTATTCCTCCTGCAACATATCAGTTGTACGTATTGCATAGCAGCACTTTTCCTGCACTGCGCATATAATCTTGTTGTGTTTGCATGATATGAAGCAGGGGGCCAGTGTTGGTTGCTGCGACCTCTTGCAGCTGGCTTGCATTGGTTATTTGGAATGGCTTTGAAAAGATCGCCTGACACTGGGAGTGCAGATGCTTTGTCAGATCACACGCCCCGTCTGTCACCGGCCCTTTAGAGTTTTAAAGACTGTGTGGTCTGGTCTGTCTATCTTTTCTCATTTGATTGTCATAAGGAGCTGATCTTTCATTCAGCGCTGTATAATACAGCAGCCAAAACCATTTGAAATATGATTCAGAAAGTTATAAAAGATCTGTTTCTACAGCATTTATACCCAATTCAGTGGGCTATGCGAATAACCATACAGAAGCAACTTTGGTACTCCATTGTCTATGGACTACAACTCCCGTGATTCAATAGAGATTTTGTCCTACAACATCTGAAGTTGCATATTCACATCCAAAAATCTTGCAGTCAGGGACATCAGAAAAGATAATTTTCCCATTGTAACATTTAGCAGATAACACAGCCGAACAACAAGAAGAAACAAAACGCCACTCGGACTTCTTGCAAAGAATCAGAATGCCACTAAATTGACATGTTAAACATTTGTTTGCAAGTAAAACATTCTTCAAGCGGTCCTGAAGAATGTTTAACTTGTAAACTTAAAGGTTTACAAACTATTTCACCGAATCATTTAAGGGCTGTTATCGATTTGAATGTGATTGTGAAATGCTTTCCATGTATTAGTGTGGACTTTTGTTTTCCATGTGTGTCTGATTATCCCTACATCGTAATCCTTTGCAGTTGATACATTCTCAATATGAAATGTTACTTACCTCACCCTTGTGGTTAGAAGTCCATCCAAAACCCCCAATTACAATGATGCAGCCACATGTGATTGCAATCACACAAGGTCGGCCATGTCTATATATAAGTGCGCCATCAGCTCTCTAGTGATATGGCAGCTTAAAGGGTTAATCATAACTACTAGAGCCCTCCTAATGATTATGATGCTATGGCCTGATTCCCTGATAACGGGGCAAACTGTTTAACAATAGCTTGCCCCTTTACCTGGATCCCCAGCGAGATCTTTCTGGCGGTCTGGGGACATGCTTCGACTTCTACAAAGCCACAAAAGCCGTGGCCATTGCCGTTCATTGACTGAGAACGTCAGCTGACCACTATCCGCCAATGACTGACATATTCTGTGCAACAAAAGTTGCACAGAATTGACAATAGCTAGTCCTGAACTCTAGTTTCTGGCTGATGACACCTCTGTGGCGCTGCCGAATGTGGAGTTATGCCTAAGACCTCAAGAATTAAAGGGACACTATAGTCACCATAAGAACTTTAGCTTAATGAAGCAGTTGTGGTGTATAGATCATGCCTCTGAAGTTTCACTGCTCACCTCACTGCTATTTATGAGTTAAATTACTTTAAGGTTTACGCAGCCCTAACCACACCTCCCCTGGCTGTGACTGACACAGCTTGCATGAAAAAAAAAAAAAAATGGTTCCATTTTAAATCAGATGTTTCTTTATAATTTTTTATCATCTGCTCTGTAAATTGAACTTTAATGACATGCAGGAGGCTACTGTAGGGTCTAGCAAGTTATTAACAAAACAGGAGATAAGCAATTCTAAATTAAACTGAATTTGCAATAAAGGAAGTGTAAACACTAGATGACGTTTTACAGGAAGTGTTTAGGAAGGATGTACAAGTCACATGCAGGGAGGTGTGACTAGTGCTGTATAAACAAAGTGATTTTACTCCTAAATGGCAAAGAATTGAGTAGGAAGACTGCATGGGCACGATCCATACACCAAAACTGCCTTATTAAACCAACGTTGCTTTGGTGACTATTGTGTCCCTCCAATTACTGTGCAGTGCTTCATACTGAAGTGGTCCTGGTACTTGCAGCAAACCCTTAAATGATCAAAAGTTTTTACATATTCTCAATCTAAACTGTTTAATTTGAATTGACAAATGTTTTCCCACATCAAGTACTCTGTCTCCTTTTATACTTGGGAAATATTATAAAAATATTGGAGAGAGACCCATGGATGTTTCAATGATTTAAAATATGTAGAGCCTTGCATTTGACACATTGGCGTCTTGACAGAAAAGTGGGGCTTCTAAATTCTAATAAAAATTAAGCACTTACTGTGGCATGTTGAGTTTCTGTAGCGATTGCTCGGTTTGTCACAATTTTATGTTCGTGATAATTATTTTTTAAATATTCACAGCTGTTTGTATGTTGTGAGTGTACTATTACGGTTGTGTATTTTGATGTTCTGCAGTGTTCATTAAAAATGTAAATTTTCATTTTTTTTCGACTGGTGTCTACCATGGGACATTGTTAAACATCTTCTGTGTCAAGGATAGCCATCGTTGTGATTGTCCATTTCAAGTCTTGGAGAACTTTAGTGGAATGAAGTGCAATTGTTACGACTTTGTTTTTGCTTGGATTCAAAAACTTCCAGTAAAAAGGTAGAAAAAGAATAGCAGATCCTTTGTACATATGTGTGGCTTCGATGTTTTTCTAATCAAAGGATGCATAAACATGTGGCTTTCTTACAGATCACAACATTCACTCTTACCACATTAAAAATATGTATAATATAACGTGCAGAGAAAAAGTTTCAAAATCCCCCCACAAGATCCAATTCCCCAGCGTGTTTGTACCTTTGAGTAATTCTGGTGAAACAGCGGCTCTGTATGTCCTTTTTCTGAGTGATTCAGTGATATAGAACAGATGGGGTCGACTCTTCCTCCATCTAGGCAGAGATTTTTGGAAAAGATTTCCTTGCATCAGGCGAGCAAAGCTGTGAATTGAGTTCAACAGGCATACTTGGGGAACAGCAGAGATTAGTGGTTAGTGAACACCTGCCATTCATTTAGTGAGCTTTACGGATTCGTATTCTAGGACGCTTTGTTAAAAAAAAAAAAAAAATTTTTTTAAATGCAACTTATCCTATTATTTTTCAGATAGAACTTTGGTCCCATGACAAAAACATAATGCTTTAACAATACTTTGCATACACCGATCATGTATAGTTCATCAGGTAAAACCTGTATTACCACAAGGTGTAATAGACATGTTGCTATAGTCTGTGCCAGCCATAGGCAACCTTTAGCACTCAAGATGCTGTGGACTACATCTCTCATAATGCTCTTACTGCCATAATGCTGGCAAAGCAACACAAAAGGTGTAGTCCACGGCACCTTGAGTGCCGAATGTTGCCTATCCCTGGTCCATGCTATGAACTTGCAGCTGGGCGCAGTTCAGTTGGGTTTATATGATTATATGAACTTTAGCATGACATTAGATTTGAATCTGAGAAACAGGAGTAGTTTTCCCCCCATGTGATGATATTAAATTAATTTATCACACAGTGGATCTGGTACCCCAGTCTCTCTATCCTATTATCCTTGCAGCATGAAGGCTATCACCAGCAGACCCAAAAAGATGATTAATAATATTTTAGGAATGTAGAATTTTACATGTTGTAAAAGTATAGATGTCATATTGACTAATTTGTGCAGAACTGTGCTCCTGTTCATAAGGGAGCTGCCAGTTCTCATGGGAGATGTTTTGTGCCACTTGTTCTGCACTTGAGGTCTCCTGACTTCACTAACAGAAAATGTTCAGTTTGCTGCAGATGACCCTTGGTGACACATTGTTCCACTGAATCCATCCGGGACTTAATTACGAGTGACTGTGGCTGTCACGTTTTTCCACCCTGCCTCAACCCAGTACTTTATTAGGACTGGCGTTCCTCCAAACGCCCAACTCATCATACTGCCCGGGGCTTTCCTGAAGACTGGCTTCAGGCTGAGGCAGGAGATTTAATTTGAGTAACAGCAGGTGGGAGAAAAATGTGCAGAGCCTCCCCCCCCCCAACACCCCTGACTATAAGAATAAACCTTAATAAAACTGTTTAGAAGGGAATACACTTGCAAAATACTCCAGAAGGTAATCACTGTCAAAGAGGCGAATGGGGCAATGTTAACTGAAATCGCTGGGCAAATGTATGTTAAAAAAAAAAAAAGACAGTAACCTTTTATATTGTAAATAATCTATTCCTAAACCTTGACCTTGGTTGTTGTAACAGCTGCTGTTTTGCCCTTGGAAGCACCTTTCGTATGTGTCTTGCTGAAACAAATTTGAATATCTTGCCTTCTTAGCCTTCAAAATTTTCAGTAGTGATTGACATTTGAGAAGATCCATACCTACCAACTGTCATTGATTTTTCAGAGACAGTCCCTAGTTTGGATTCATTACTCTGGTATCCCAAGTCATTAAATTACTATTTTTGCCTTAGGCAAGCTGTGAATTCCTTGGTCACTGGGTTAATATCTACGTATGTGTAAACACTTTTTTTTTGTTCTTCTTTCCATATTCGTTGTCATTGTTTATTTTTTTCCGGGGGAAAAAAAAGCCATTGGTTAATTTCCCAGCAGCAAAGTGCCCACTCTTAAAATGGAGAGCCATGTGTGGATTGGAAACCATGCGAAACAGATAGTGCTCCCGTTGCATTGTCTCAAAGTAACAGGTTTGAATTGAAAAAAGGAATAATGCTAAACTGATAGCATATAGTCCCTTCCATGTATTTGGAAACCACGTAAAATCTAAATACAACTTTCAGATTTTTTTTTTTTTTTTTTTCCAATTTGAAATTTTTATTATCTTCAAGAAAAGGTATGTGGTACAGAAAAGAAGAGGGAGTGTTAACATAGCATGGGGATGACACAATCACATTTTGTACATCATGGTAGCTTCATGTGTAAGTGAGGGGGTATGTCAGCAGGTCGAGGGGGTGTTGCCAATTGCTCAACTTTTACAGTGTCGTCGTTATCTATGACAATATCAACCCTGTGGTCTTTCGTGGGGTATACTGTGTGGTAGGCGTGCTCCGCAATGCGAGTGTTGATCGCATGCGCGTTAGTGGGTATGTTGGAGTTGTCTGCGTTTCCCCGGCTTTGCCTATAGGTTGCAGAGGCTTTCGCAAGCGTTCGGGGTTGAGGGTTGTTTTCTTAAGTGTGATTGCTTGGGGTAGGTAGTGGAGGGGCCAGGAAGGGGGGGAGATTGGATGGGTGGAGTAGGGCAGGGGGTGTTGGTTGGAGTACCTAGCGGGGGACATCCTGTGTTGTGTAGTAACTGTAACGACAGTATGTTGAAGCTTTGTGTGGTGCCTCGTTGAGTGTTTGGGGTGCTGGGTGGTTGTGTTCTCCGGCTGAGAGTGTGCCTGGTTCGGGAGATTTTGTCACTTTTGTGGGTGTTGGGGCTCAGATCAATCTTGCATTTGTTCGTCGTAGGTAGTCCTCCCACATTGTGGCAGTGTGGGGGCTGAGTTTCCCAATTTTCGCCTGGTTCCACATTATTAGTTCATGTTCTACTGTTGAGGTCATTACATTTTCTATGTCTTGGAGCGAGGGCAGCGTGGTTGTTTTCCAGTTTCTGGCTGTTAGCAACTTTCTGATTTTAACTTCTTTCATGGTATTCTTTTTGTTTAATTATTGATGATAACCTACAGTGTTGCAGACGTTCCCATGACCAGGGCAATGTTAAAAGTGTGCCTCTTGATTTTTCTAGGAAGCATCTCCCACAATGGGCTCTAACTTGAGTCTGCTGGATAAAGCATTTGCTTGATAAAATAAATGTACTATAACAACATTTCCTGTGAGGTAAGAACTGCAGTCCTCCACCCCCAGGAACTTCATGTTCTACATATCTTGACATTTGTTCCCACCTCTGCAATTGATTAGGATATCTGTCAGTCATTGAACCATGAAGTATCATTGATAGTCCCACACTGAGCTTTTTGTGACTTGCATCAGCCAATCACAGAGCAGCAGCAAGTGCAACATTACCCACATCAATTAGAAGGTTTTAAGTGGCCAGTTAATTCAGTATAAAAGAAAATAATAATTTGCTCCTTTTAATTCTGTTCCAAGTGAGGAGCCGCTCAGTCACCTTAGACCAGGCTTCCCCAAACCTCGGCCCTCCAGATGTTGCTGAACTACAACTCCCATGATTCTCAGCCTATCTATTGCATTCATAGAATCATGGGAGTTGTAGTTCAGCAACATCTGGAGTTTGGGGAAGCCTGCCTTTGACTGTAAGTCCAATGAAGAGTACTGCTCACTGATGTGCCGCTATCATTAAAATGTTATCTGTAGTTTTCTTAATTCATATACATCATGTTTGTGTTCTTGACCCTATAATGATCCTGTTTGTTTTAATGGGTGTCGCTCAAAGCACCATAAAAACTACATGCTGCTGTCATGATTATGATGGCAGGATGGCCCTGGTACCCTTTGACACAGACTGGTGCACATCGCTCTGCCTTCACTTTGCATATTGTGATTGTTACACTTCCACAGTTGCAATAACCATTCTGTCAATGTTTGGATTACATTCATTGGCTAAACAGATCAGCTGTGTGGTTGCCCCATTAATGATCAAAAATCTGGTGCTTATTAATAATTATAATAAGCTGATCAAACTTACTTGTTAGTTTTTTTTTTTTTTTTTCTCAGAATCCTTTTATAGAAACATTGGGGGAAAAGAAAGAAAACGTTAATTCTAAATGACAAATGTATTCCCTTACTTGAATTATTATTGAAGCACAGGAATGCTTTAGGTTAGCAAAGATGCTTCTGACGTATCTGGTTGTTAGGTAGTTACTGTGTGCTGTTTGTTGTTGTTCTGATTAGTTTAGTTTAGTTTAGTTTAGCGTATAATTTTTAGTACTGTATAAAGCAGCAAATAGTGTATTTCATGCCAACACAAAATTCGTATTATTTATGCATTTTTCCAATTGGATTTTATTTTGCAGTGGACTGCAGTAAATATCACTACATTTTGGTCTATAATGTGATATCTGGTCTTCCATTTTGGTCTATAATGTGATATCTGGTCTTAGCACCGTGCTAATATTGTGGAAGAATGGTGCATAGCATTTAGAACTTCTTAAAATTCTGTTCAGGTCAGGAAGCCTGCAATTTATTATCAGTGATTTGTGCTTAAAATATCCTTGTCACGTATCTTTCTTAGAAGTTCGTATTGCAGTGACTTTAATTGAAATTTCTGCGCAAAAAAAAGACAAGGAAAGCCTTCTTTGTCTTAATGTTCACTACGAATTTTTTTTTTTTTTTTGGGCAAAATGTGTCAAAGGGTTCAATAAGCCTCAGTCAGGCCTATCTTACTACTGACCATTAGCTGTTCCTTGAGGAAAGATGCAATATATTCTTACGGCATCTCATTGCGCATGCAAGTAAAAAATGTTATGTCCTCCTGGAATCTTTTTTTTTTTTTTTTAGTATTGCAAAGAAGATGTGGCTGCTGGCTACTTCTTCTGTCATGAGCTGAAGTTTGGAAGATCGCAGCTCGGAGGGAAAGCTTTAGTTAAGTGTATATCCACTGGTGACAGGAGGGCTTTAAAATGTTGGACTGCTTAGAACAATTTAATCTGGAAATGTATTCTCTGTAAAATAGCAAGTCAAGACTTATCTAACTCATCAGATTTCATTGTGGCACTGCTTTCTGTACAAACTAAACTGTGTACTCTTCTCGACTTACCTATTAGTACAGCATATGTCATGCACCGCTTATCCTAGGACTCTCTGTGGGATGGCTTACGGAGCGTCATGGGCAAGGAAGTCTGCAAGAGCTGCTGGGCCAAAGAGTAGCTATCCCTGCTCTACCGACTAGCACTGAAAAATATATTGAAATCCTAATTTAAGGCCACAACTGGCAAACCCCAATGTCTCGAAATGTATCCTTTAAAAATGAATTTAAAAAATTCCACATTCACTGGGAGCTTCTGTTTTGACATTGAGAACAAAGATCCCATATGGCTAAATGGTGCGAAGCTTAGCACATCCCAATGTGGCTTGGGGCTAAAACCTAGCACGCTTTACTTTGAGCATCTTTCCTATGAAAGGTAATTCCTTCAGTGTTTTCCCCATGGATCAGTGCTATTAACCATTGCGGCGTGTGATGTTTCCAAGGGAGGTGGTAGAATGCTCCCTCCCCGAAGGTTGCTCAATGGGGAGAGCGGGGAAGGGAGCAATGTGCAGATGTTAACAGTTTGTGGACACTTGCTAACGTTGACACCTTGTCAGGTCCTAATCTGGACATAAGGAACGGATTACAGGGAAAGGAGCCTGCTTGGCATACCTCCCTCCTTCATCATCTTGCTTCCACCCAACCTCTCCCTAAGCAAAACTTTGCATGTGGTAGCAGCTCAGCTCTGCACTCCCGGCTGGGAAACTGACTGGATGTATTTGCAAATCCTGTCCATCTGTGAGGATTAGAACTACATCTGGCTTCTTTCATTGTTTCAGAACGATGAAACTTACAGGCGCCATCCCTGAGGAAGGGGGAGGACGGGGTAGCAGTTAAGGCAAGAGGGTGGCTCTATTAAAGTTAGCATTGTGAAGCCTGTAACTACCCCTCTGATCGTTACTGACAGTCAAAGGGAAATTTTTAAATACAATTCTGGTTTTGGCTTTCTTTGATGTTTTTTTCATTTAGTGTATTGAATTAGAGAAAAAAAAAAATAACTGGGTAGAAGCTACAGCAAGGTTAGGTAACCTTTTAGTAGTACTGTGCCAAAACAAGATATTGAAGTTCCTTGGCGTGCTGGTCCTAAATATTAAAAATAAAAAAAATAAATGTTATTACTGTACAGCGTTTTATAAATAATATGTTGCTGTATTCTACTTTTGTTATGGGTGCTGTAACATTGTATTTGCATGTCTGTGTGCTGTTATATTATGGTGTATGATGCCTATGAATGTGGACTCTGTATGGGGGCTGCTTGTGGAAGTGTGTGTGTGTGTGTATGATGTCACACAGTGTGTTTTTTTTTGTGTGGAGCTGGTTGTGGAATTGTGTGAGTGTGGATGATGTCACATAGTGTGTTTGGTGTGTCTCTGAGGCTGCTTGTGGAATTGCATGTGAGAAGCTGCTTGTGGGTTTGTGTATGTGGATTGTCAGTAGTATTGTGTTTGTGTGGACTGTTTTTTTTTATTTTTTATTTTTATTTATATGAATCGGAGGCCTCTTCTGCAGTTCTGGATACATCTAGCAGTGTTGGAGTCCAGTGGGGCTCGGGCTGCCAGGTACAGACCATGGGCAGAAGCGGGCTGCACTTATTCAGTGTAGATTCCCTTTCACAAATGCTGGGAGGAAGTGCTGCAATGCGTAAATGGGGTATTTTCCCTCATCGCTCAGGTTGCACTAGCAGATATCTGAAGTCCCACTGGGACTCCTGCTAGGACAGAGCTTGTTTGGCTCTGGCAGCCTTGAGTACCATAGGTTAATGACCCCTGAGCAACAGCATCAATATTGTTTGGAAAGGTGAAGTGGTCTGAGTGCAGTGTCCCCATCATTTTAGCCCTGCGATGTAAAAAATAAATGAATTGCAATGTTTACATTACAGGGTTAAATGCACCTCTAGTGGCTGTCAGTTTGACATCCACCAGTGGCACTAGCACAGCACTTACTGAGTTAAACCCTGTTACGTGAATCTGGAATACCCATAGGAAAGCACTGATTCAATGCTTTCCGATAGAGGAGCATTGGATTGGATATTGACTGAACCGGGCATTGCAAGAGGCAGAGAGGTAAACAGCACCAAAGGAGTTTTGTCACTAGAAAAGGTGAGTAAAACGTTGTTTTTATACATACAGGGGCCTGGTGGTGGGGGGGTGTGACTTCAGCAATCTAGGGAGAGGTACTTAATAATAAACATTTAGTCTCCTATATGCATCCTGTGGATAACAGTGACCAATGCTCTAGTGCAGCGGTTCCCAAAGTGTGTGTCGCGGGGCGATTCCCAGTGGGTCGCGCTGACCCACACATCCAGGACCGCCGGGGACTCGGGCAAGCAGACTGACACCAGGAGGGAGCACGGCGGCTTGCACTGTATGCTGCCAGGCTCCCTCCAATCAGTCTGCCCAGCATCTCCGGTCTGCAGCTCCGCCGGGTGCAGAGCTTCAGACCGTGTGATAGAAGTCTCGCGAGCACCCAGAGCATTACCATGGCAACACTCTGGGAGCTTGCGAGACTTTTATTACACGGTCTGCAGCTTTGCACCTGGCGGAGCTGCAGACCGGAGACCCACCGGACCACCAGGGAGAGACACTGGACCACCAGGGAATTCAATAAAGGTAGGACACAGCCCCCAGACCCTGCCCCCCAATGTAAATTATTTTCTCCCTGCCCCCCCACAAACTGTAACCCCTGCTCTCCCTGCCCCCCCCCACTGTAACCCCTTCACTCCCTGCCCCCTCCCCCACTGTAGCCCCTTCACTCCTGCCCCCTCCCCCCTGTAACCCCACTCCCCTGCCCCCCCCACTGCCCTGCTCTCCCTGCCCCCCACTGTAACCATTTCTCTCCTGCCCCCCACTGTAACCCATTTAATTCCTGCCCCCCATTGTAGCCCTCTCTCCCCCTTCCCCACTGTAGCCCTCTCTACCCCTGCCCCCCCCAATGTAGCCCTCTCTCCCCCTGCCCCCTACTCTGAAAATTAAATCAAATAAATAAAAAAAATACAATAAAAAATATTAAAATAAACTTAAAATATTAAAATAAACGTAAAATATTAAAATAAAATAAAAAAAACTTAAAATATAAAAAAAATATTATAAAAATGCCCTCCACACACACACACACGCACACACTCATACAATCTGCATTCTACGCACACACTCATACAAACACACGCACACTCTGCATTATATACACACAGAGTGTGTGCGTATATAATGAGTGTGTGTTTGTATGAGTGTGTGTGCGTATATAATGCAGAGTGTGTGTGTGTGTGTGTGTGTAAAATGCAGATTGTTTGTATGAGTGTGTGTGTGTGTGTGTGTAATGCAGAGTGTGTGTTTGTTTGTATGAGCGTGTGTGTGTATATAATTATAAAAATCACAGAATTTCATAGCCCCAAGTTTTACCCTCGACTTATCCACGAGGCATAGCATATTTCACAATTGTTGGTCACAAAACTGCCCTCGACTTATACATGAGATCGACTTATACACGAGTATATACGGTATGTATATTTTATAAACACAATATACACACACCGCATCCACTACACACGCACTGCAATCAAACGCAAACATTACATAAAAACACACCCCTGAATTAAAACACTAAAATGATATACAAACACCCCTTCATTCAAACACCAACACTACACACAAAAAATACTCCTGCATTTAAAGTCCAGTACTACGTTCAAACACCCCTGCATTCAGACACAAACATTACAAACAAGTACACCACTAGAGATGTCGCGAACTTCTCGCGAACGGTTCGCCACGAGCTGTTCGCGGCGAACTCCGGTCAGCTGACACGTCCTGGCCAATCTCCAGCAGACCCTCCCTCCCAGACCCTCCTACTTCCTGGACAGCATCCATGTACATGACGGTTCGCGACATCTCTATACACCACTACATTCCAATGGCAACAGTACATACGAATACTCCCATACATGCACACATATACTTAAAGGACCACTATAGGCACCCAGACCACTTCAACTTAATGAAGTGGTCTTGGTGCCAGGTCCATCTAGGATTAACCCTGCCTGCTGTTAACATAGCAGTTTCAGAGAAATTGCTATGTTTACAAATGGGTTAATCCAGCCTCTAGTGGCTGTCTCATTGACAGCCGCTAGAGGCGCTTGCGCGCTTTTCACTGTGAGAAGACGCCAGCGTCCATAGAATGTGAGGTGTCTGGATGAGCAGGACACAGAACGTCTGATTCTGACTGAGTCTGTGAGTAAGCAGTTGTATGCCTCTAAAACTGATTGCCATTATGTGCAAAGTTTCTGCCTCTAAAACTCCATGATATATCAACATTATGCATCTAAAACTGCCATGATATGCCAAATTATGCCTCTAAAACTGCCATATGCCATGCCAATTTCATGCATCTAAAGCTGGTTGCCATGGTGTGCCAATTTAATTAATCTGAATGTTTGCCAATTGTATGCTTCTGAAGCTGATTGCCATGATGTGCCAAGTTTATGCATCTAAAAGTGATTGCCATGATGTGCCAAGTTTATGCATCTAAAAGTGATTGCCACGATATGCCAAGTTTATGCATCTAAAGCTGATTGCCACGGTGTGTCAAGTTAATTTAAAGCTGCCATGATGTTCTAATTGTATGCCTCTAAACCTGGATGCCATGGTGTGCCAATTGTAAGCCTCTAAAACTGATTGCCATGGTGTGCCAATTGTATGCACCTAATGTTGCCATGATGTGCCAAGTTTATACATCTAAAACAGATTGCCATAATGTACCAATTTTATGCATCTAAAGCTGATTGCCATGGTGTGCCAATTTTATGCATCTAAAACTGCCATAATGTTTAAATTGTATGCCTGTAAAGCTGTAAAGCCATGGTGTGCCAATTGTAAGCCTCTAAAGCTGATTGCCATGGTGTGCCAATTGTAAGCCTCTAAAGCTGATTGCCATGGTGTGCCAATTGTAAGCCTCTAAAGCTGATTGCCATGGTGTGCCAATTGTATGCCTCTTAAGCTGTTTGTCATGGTGTGACAATTTTATGCCTCTAAAAGCAATTGCCATGGTGTACATCTAAAGCGGATTGCTATGGTGTGCCAATTGTATGCTTCTAAAGCTGATTGTCATGGTGTTCACTTTTTAAAATATGCATTAAAAGCAAGTGGGTCTCGAAAAATTACCATTTTGAAAAGTGGGTCTCTGGCCATAAAAGTTTGGGAAGCCCTGCTCTAGTGAAAGGATCATTTTTAGCCGACGTTAATTGCACCTTTCTAATTCAGAATTTCAAAATACAGTTTGAAAAAAAATAAAAATATATACATATATTTTTTGGGGGAAGAGCCATCTACAGTTACAGCAGTGGCAGAAGTTTAGAAATCCAATTATTTTCACTTGGTAGCCATGTATCTGTGAGTTTACCTGTAGTAAGTTCAAAAGTGGTACTGGTTGACTCCTACAGAATTTAAAACGAAAATACACACATCCTCCTGTCCACATGCTATACTTTAATTATCAAAACATGCAAAAATCTGACTGTTTTCACCTTCTGAAGGGTGTTTTCATGAGAGAGAAATATTTTCGGTGTCTGACATATCCACTTGGTAGAAATTCGCTTGTTGATGGTTAGCTCAAATTTTCTGGTATTGATGACAAACATTTGTAGTACAGATGAGCATATTTTCGAATGAGATGTCGGGGATGTTGCCGTCATTCTGAAATGTTGTACATCTTTTTTCAAGCAATGTTTTTTTCCCATTGCATCCTTTAGTGGGGTGCTGGATGTGAGATACGATGACTGCTGTGATTGCTCTTACAGAATATGCCATTTGTTAGTAATAGTTGCTGGTGCCTGATATGTATGTGTTGGTTGGCTCACTGTGTGCTGTAGAGGAAGTATGTTGTTACCTGAGAGCGCATGTATAATATGTATTGGATTTACTGTTTTCTGATATTGGCTTGCTTGACTATTCTCTCTTTTATCCTGACCTTGGCCTGACTGTTTATTCTGTGTATCTCTGTTATCCAAGACCTCGGCTTGCCTCTCATTTACTCTGTTTGCTTGCACACATTTCATTTATCCACGCTTAGGACCAGTACGTGTTACTTTACGGTTTCCTGTAGGTTTGCATGTTAGGGTATCTCCATTCTTGACATAACAGGAAACAAGAGTTAGAGAAAGTACATATACTGATACAGTGGTTCGTGGTGGAATGGTTAATAAACTGTAAATATACAACGGGTTAAAAAAATGATCTCCTTTCTGACATTGGATGGGCAATGGTGATAGATTATGTAGAGTCAAACGCAGAGGTTTTTCTAGTTCTGCCTAAAAAATTTGTGAAGATTGGCTGGCGCATGTTTGTTGTTGATGGCTACTAGAGTATGAGACTGTTAAAATAGTTTTTTTTTGTATCAAGATGTCACAGTGTTCTTCATTCTGGCACATGATGTTTACTGTAGAGAAGTTACCGCGGAAACCAATGAAATGTTTTGTAGATTGCTACACTTCTAGCACTTTTTAAGAAGAGTTATTTGAACATTTGGCCGAATGCATCTTCCCTCTTTAACAGGTTATGATTGATTCTGGTATCACTTCATGGTTATTCCTTATGTCTTGACAAAAGGAAAGGATTTACAAAAAAAATAAAAAATTAAAAACAATTGGTACATTGTACAGCTTCAACATTTTATTTTATCTTTTAAGGACCAAGTCTCTTTTGAGATGTGATGCGTTTGCGACCCAGGCCTTCACCCTTACTGTTTAAGTGCATCCATAGATATTATTTATAATTAATTAAAGAAGAAATAGAGCCTTCTTTTGCTGCATAACACAAAATTTAATATTTACAAAATGGAAAAAAACTAAAAAGTTTTCTCAATTTTGCATTTTTAATAATTCGTACACAAATGCAACAACAACCCCTCTGGCCTCTATAAAATATATTCACTAATTGGTCCTAATTGTTAAAATGCCCAATATAACTAGGATTTCAGTTAGCGCCGCTAAAGCAGCTTAGAGCGTCAGCCAATCAGTGGCGGCACTCTGTGCTTCCTGTAATTCAGATTCAGAAGCCAGTTCCTGCCTGGGGGACCTGAAGATCAGCGCTGGAGACCACCTTTGGGGTTAAACCGTGCATCCGGGAACACCTGTCACCATAACAACTTATAGGGATATTGTAGGCACCCAGACCACTTTAGCTCATTGAAGTGGTCTGGGTGCCAACTCCCATCATCCTTAACCCTAGTGTGGTAATTATTGCAGTTTTTATAAACTGCAGTAATTACCTGCTAGGGTTAGCTCCTCCTCGAGTTGCTGTCTACCAGACAGCCACTAGAGGGACTTTCGGCTTCTTAGGTGACTTTGGTCATCTAAACGACGCTGGACGTCTTCATGCTATGCATGAGGACTTCCTGCGTTGCTGGAGTCCCCATAGGAAAGCATTGAATAATGCTTTCCTCTGGGGAGATTCTAATGCGAGCCCTGCCATTGCGGCGCATGCGCATTCGGTCTCCCTCGTTTGCGGGGGAGGAGCGTGGGCAGAGCTAAGCAAACGCTGAGGGACATCGGCTCTGGACCCAGGTAAGTGACTGAAGGTAATTCCTTCAGTGCCGCGGAAGGGGGCCTTGACAGAGAGGGGAGCTATAGTGCCAGGAAAACGAGTTTGTTTTCCTGGCCCTATAGTTTCCTTTTAATTTAGATGGAGTTGTTATGGTGCCTGAAGTGTCCATTTAATCTGAACGTTATTTTCTGTCCTAACATCTAAGTGACTGCTAAAATAACTTTGTGGCAGTCTCTTTCTCTCTTCTCCGTCTGTCCGTCCATCCACCAAACAATCTGTTTATTTTATTAAACACTATTACTTATTGCTCCTTTCTCTCCAATGTCACTATTTTTTCAGTTTGCCCAATTTACCTCCTTCAACATTGGTGTGAATTCTTAGGTCCCATAGTCTGAACCCAATTAAGTTGTTCTCAAAAATGTCAGCTCTTCCACTAAGACTAGATACAATTTGCTGCTTTTAATAGAAATGTATTTAACTCTTTAAAGACCAGGGCTTAGGCTAATCTCCTTTATAGCATGTTTTGTTTTTGGTTATAAAGGGGTTTAACCGCGGAGGAGTTCTCTTATCAATTCCTGTAATAATACAATACTGTATAATTGATAGGATATTTTGGGATTCTGCTGGTGTACCTACACAATAGAGGACAAAACATAGTGCAAATATTGCTAAACACTATAAAACATCTGGTGATTAATATGCACTCACATATTCCAAAAAGTTAAGCGTATTATGGGTGCCTCCCCTCGATGTAAATGGGGGGTTGTATTCCTTTAATTATCCCTCCTCAAGTGATAGCCAGTGGGGTATCCAGGTCAGCAAGGAGATCCACAAACTGCAGCCAAAGGAATACTTCAAAGGCGATTTATTCACTTATAAAATCAGGAGGTATACAAATAAAAATTCATAAAAACAAAATAAGAAAGAGATACTGGTCCTACGCATTTCGTCCTTATGCAAAAGGACTTCCTCAGGGACCTCTTTCAATAAGAATCAATCAATAAGTACAGAAATAAACAGCATCCTCTTAAAATTGTTCTAACCTGGTCTACTCGCCCTATGATAACTTATTCATTTATACTTTTGTAATTATGTATCTGTAATGGACTGTCCCACTATTTACACAGCTTCTGACATGAGCTGTAATCTCACAAAAAACGGGGGCCCCCACATAATGTTCTGGAAAGCATAGCATCCACATACATTAGGACCTCAAAAACTGGTGCCAGAGGGGGTGGGAAGGCACAAAGGGAATTTGTACCCTCTGGGTAGGACGTATTTAAAGTCTTCTATAATAAGTTAAGTATATTTTCCTCTGGTGTGTTGTTTTTTTTTTTTTTGTGTGTGTGTGTATAGACTTTAAAGGGTTTTCTATTTTGTCTGCTGTTTTATATGTTCTCACTTTTGGCTGCTGTTTTTAAATGTTCTCTTTTTTGGCTGCTGTTTTACATCTTCTATCCCTGGAGTGTGAAATAACAGGACTTTTGTTGTCCTTCCTGGTGGGGGGATT
>OW240923.1:10186365-10260763 GCA_933207985.1 Pelobates cultripes | reverse complement strand
TGAGACACAGAGCTAAACAGCTCATAAATCTCACAGCCAGCTAACCCAGCGGTTTGCCCCTGAACCTGTGGCTCAGTGCCCATTCGGCATGCACCCTCACCCGTGCTTGACTTCGTCAGCAGCAGTGATGTATAGTTTCTTTGTGCGGTCAGCTTCTGGCAATGGTAGGCCTTTCAGAGGGTATCCCTACCTCTTTGTAGGGCTGTTGGGTTGGCGTTAAGCCAACAGCGTAGTATGTTATAACCATGACTACAGTGCATTCAAGAGTTGTAACCGAAATCTGGTTTATAGTAAAATGTATGGCGCCAGTCAACCAATCACAAATCCAGTTGCTCTGGCTTTCTGTAAAAATTTAGTTTTGTTTCTTGTGTTGTGTTGTAACAATGCCATTGTCTTTCTTGTGTGTTTGTTAGGTAAGTGTCTTATAACAGAGGCTTACAAAAGAACACCTGCAGGTTGAAAGGTTGAGGGCCTAGTACCTAATGTTGTATTGCTCTAAGGACTGCTGAAGCCATCTACTTTTATTCAACAGGTTTTATTCTTATTGGATATATGTCTACCGCCCAGTCTCTTAAAATGGATGAAGTGCAGGAGAATGGTTTTTCTATCAGAAAATAGTACCTCGTTATCTGCAGTAGAGGTTAAAGCGAAAATTAAAACGCAAAATATACTTGTCTTCAACATATTGCAATGCTTCGCTACGGTCAGGAAACCAAATTTGATCTTGGTACCAATACCCAGCCAAAAGCAACTTGCTGATATAAAAAGGGCACGCAGTGTCGAGAAGCAGTAAAAGAGTTAATTCATTTTAATGCACTACAGCAAAACTTCACAATTTTCCATTTATTTAGTCACTTTACACAGTGCAGCAACATAAAGCCTTAATAAACCGCTCTAGCAAATAGCAAACTGTCTGTGAAAAGCTTACCCAAAGCCCTGTAATCGGGGTGTATAGAAATTACATCATAGGGGGGTGGGGTGGTGAACCACATTCTTGATCTGGCATATGTTTCTGGTTTTAGATGGGAAGGAGCCATGAACTGGTTGAATTTTTTTGCATACCCTGTTCTCTGTGTGTGTTTTACTGTACGTCGGCCTCTCTGATCTCATTGTAATGTGTCTGAACCTCTCTCTATTTTATAATAAGAATAAGCATGGGGTGCAATTGCAATTGATGTCTCATTCTTATCGGAAACACCAGGTGGTTGTGCTGACCTTTAAATTCTGCTAGTTGCCAGCTTTAATTATCTATCTTGGCAGCAAGGTATGTAAAATCAGCTTTTTATCAAGGTTCCAACATCAGCATTTTATCATGGTCACAGGATCAGCTACTTGTCTACAATTATAGGTGTTATGCTCCCGCCACAAGACTACTCTGGCTATTGGACGTCCAGATGACTGGCTGGTGGCCAGGTGTCTGTGTAAATCATTGCCCTTTAAGCAGATGATGAGTGGCATAGGGCATTTCCAAGGAATCCTCTGCCTCCAATAACTGACCATCTTTGTTTTAACTCCTGTTCTTATACTTCTAACTTCTGTTGTTTCTGTTCCTTAAAACCACAAAGCATTGACTGTTTTATACTCAGCCACTGAAGATCAAGTTGCAATTTGCATCCCAATGAAACACACAAGGGCCTCGTGACTGGCACAGCACCTTGCCTGGGATTTCACAGCTGCCTGCCGGTATCCTGACGCAAGAGCAGACCCTATTGTTTGCCCAAATAACACTCCCGACAGTTGCCCCTGACAATCCATGGTTGCTGTGGAAACCTTTTCATCCAGTCAACAGTAGAGCAGGAACAGTTAACCCATTCCTGCTTTTCCCTTTAACCCATTGGATGCCTGCAGAAGGTCTTGTTGTTGCACCATCTCATCCAGGAATTAAACGAATCACTGAAACCCTGCCTTTTTTTTTTTTTTCTCTCATTGCGTTAATATTGCCCTGCTGGGTATCCGTTTTTACCAGCTACATCACGACCCTGCACGTTTTTTTAATGCCTGCGTGGGACTGAATCATGAAATGGGTATCCATCCTTGCAGTTAATGTATAGATCAGCTCCTTGCTTTTTGTACCCTTTCACCAGTTTTACTTTTGTATGGGCATTTCTAATTTTATAAAGCTGTTCAATAAATATGAAGGTAAGCTGCGTTTTGTTATCGGAGAGAGGTTACATCGATCGATGGAACAATTCCTCTTACCTCTTTTATGCGTGTGACAGTGTGCACTTATCCAATGCCTGGGTTCAGGGGTCAGATGGATGAAGTGTGAATTGAAGCAGTCAATTTTTAAAGGAGCAGGGGTTGAAAAGGTTAATGCTGCTCATCTGGCAGGCAGCCCCCCAACCTCTGCGTTCTAACAGCCTTTTTGCTGCTGTTTTGCCGCCGCTCTCCGAAACCACTGACAACCTGCTAAGAACAGCTGCTCCGATAGCTTTCCAGAGAAAACATGGCTTGGCCAATGACCTTACAAGCACATCGAGATGTTGACACCATGCATGCGCACTCAGTCTCTTTCTGTACCATCTCTCAAATACTTTCCTCACCCCCCCAAAAAGGGGTCACTTACGTCTGCTTTTTATTTTTTCTGACGTGCTTAAAATTACTCTGTGCAAGCTGTGTACCCTGACAATGACATGCGTCAACACAGGAACAAATTGTCCTCTCTGCCCTCCGTATTAGTCGATATCTGCACTTTGTTAGCTTATTATCTAGGTAAAGATAAAAGATCATTACACTGGACGTGCCATTGTATGTATACTTACCTATCACTAAAGAAAAAATGTAGGCATTTTTTATTTTTTGTGCCTCTTTTTTTTTTTTTTTTTTTAAACTGCAGGCACCATAACTACTTTATCTAATTGAAGCAGTTTTGGTGCCTGGAGTCCCCTGTCCCACTGTTCAGTCTTAAACTGGTTTTGAATGGTTTAACAGAGAATGAGGGTCTCCAGCTGCCTGGAGCAGACCCCTCTCTGCTGTTTAAGATAATGCTTCCACATTGGTTTGACTAACGATGTGCATCAGTAATAGGCTGAGAGTCTTAGCACAATCACTGCCACCCATTGCTGGAATGAAATCACACGCTGTATTTTAGGCATACCTCCATGGGTGAACTAAAACTGTTGTGATGCTTTGCGTAGATTCAGCTTTTAGTAATGATTTTGTTAAGCTGATAAAGCTTATTAATTATTTATAATTTTTCCATTTGTAGCATAATTGAGAATTTTGCAGATTGTGTTTGTGTGTTTTTTGTTTTTTTTTGCCTTGTTTTGGGTCAGTCGCAGGAATTCATGAGTGAAAAGTGTACTCCTCCAAAATCTCTGGCTTAGAGGTGAGACAAAAAAAATAGTCTTGCCGACTGAAACGCTTGCTACATAAGATTGTGCGTGTGTGTTTTTTTTGTTTTTTCTTCTTCTTAGGTTAAGCCTACCTTTTTGTCTTCCTATCTTATTACATAAAATGAATCCCATAGATTTCTATATGTGTAACAGAAAGATGTAGCCTAGTTTTTTCTTTTAGAGAAAGTCAGTGTGTCTTTCTACACTTTGGCCTGTAGATGGGAGTAGCACAGCTCTTGCTAGGATTCTCTTATAACAGAGATTTGGCAGGCCGCATCCAAGACCCTTGGACATTTATTTTTGTTAAAGTGGCACGGTCATGCCGAATTTACCTTTCTTTAATCGAGTCCTCTTCTCTCCCTCTCTCAGGATCTGTTCTTCGTTTCTTCCTGTCTGCTCTAGTTTTTTTTTTTTTAAAACATAAGACAAAGTAGGGACTATGTCTTATGGAGGTTTCCTACGCCTGACCAGTTATGACCAGCGGAGGAGCAAAGAGTGCTTTGTTTCCGGTGATCAAAGCAATTTTCCCACAATTCTCACCTTTAATCCGTGATCCTTCCTGTTAGTATTCCCGAACAGATTCTCCATTTGTGTTAGGACGCAATTCGGGACTTTATTCGGATCAGAATTTCATTTTAATGAATGAAACTCCGATCCTATTCGTGCTGTGGCTGCATCTTGCAGCCGCTTAGTAGATAACTCCTTAATTCCCACGGCATTAGGGAGCTAACTACCAAAAGGCTGAAAGACCTAAGTTGGTCTTTTAGCCAAATTTACTAATACTAAGTAAAGACTACTTAGTATTAGAAAATTCTGCCCCTACTCGCTATACTGCGAGTAGGCGCATGTCTAGTAAACAGTGAGCAGCCAGTGGGGGGACGACGATGATAGGCCCCCACCCATGAGCGGCGGCTGGGGGCCCTAAATGAAAATTGGTGGACCTGTTGTTCCCCCCCCGACCCCCACAGATGAGCGGGTGGGGGCCCTAAATAACAATTAGGTGGGGGTCCCCAAGCCCCTAGTCACCCCCCACCCAAAAAAATTAATAATAAACCCCTACCTACCTTCCTCACCCTATAAATAGTGAGGGGGGAACAAGAGAACTAAATACCTGTAAAAATTTAATAAAACTTACCATTTGATGTCTTCTTTTAAAGACTGATCAAAGGTGAGAATTGTGGGAAAATTGCTTTGATCACCGTAAACTAAGCACTCTTTGCTCCTGCGCTGGTCAAAGCTGGTCAAGCGTAGGAAAAATACATAAGACAAAGTAGTGCCTACTTTGTCTTATGCTTTAAAGAAAGCTAGAGCAGACAGGAAGAAATGAAGAACAGATCCAGAGAGAGGGAGAGATGATGAATCGATTAAAGAAAGGTAAGTTCCGCATGACAGTGCCAAACTTGAAAATCCTCTGAAAATTTACTCTTTTCTGTACTTTATGTAACTATTAAAATTTGCAGGTAAGGTGGACTATTAATATAATTCATGAAGCTCTGTCATATACTGCAGCTGTGTACCAACAGCCCCTCATAGTGCATAGCCAAAATATTATATACATAAGCAGAAACGTTTGACATGCTATGACCTATGTACATTGCCAACCCCTAGAGAAATGCTGTTCCCTGTGTCTGCTCATAAAGGCAAATAAATAGTTATTCCATCCACCATGACCACTTCAGTGATTGAAAGTGGTCATGGTGGTAGGAGTCTGTATGTTCCGGGATTCTGCTTGAAACACTGCACATCCTGAGATATTTTTAATTGTTGAACCCCTAGGATACATGACTTAGGCACTCTGTTTCAGGCTGCCTAATGTCAATTCTGTGCATATTTTATGTCTGTCGTCAGCGCTGCCAAGAGATGTAATAATCTTAAACTAGCTCTCCACTCTCTCCCTCACACCCTGTGGGCATTCCCCTCTTGCCTCCCTCCTTTCTCGGAATGAGAGAAATCCTTCCTCCGTTGTCCTGCCTACTAGGGATTATCGGCCAATATTTAGTATTTTCGGCAATGTCGGTATTGGCCTATAGAGATACCGATATTGCCGATAATACATACCAGGACCGCCGGGCCCATTACAAGCCCGGCAGTCCTGGAGGGCCCACAGTAAGCTCTTACCTTCCCAGCAGCTCCCTTGTGTAAATCTTGCGAGTCCTGCGGCTGTCAGAGCGTTGCCACGGGTTACCATGGCAACGCTCCGCGCGGCACACAGGCCGCGAGATTTAGACAGGGGAGCTGAAGGGAGATGTTGGGAAGGTAAGTAAGAGCTTGCTGCGGGCCCCACTGTACAGTCCATGCCACCGGACCACCAGGGAATGATATATCCCCCCTCCCTGGCCAAGTAAGAAGCAGGGAGGGGGGACAAAAAAAAAATGCCCCTCCCCCCCATTTTACACTAATTACATACCCTCATAAACACACACACATAGTGTGTGTTTGTGTAGTGTGTGTAGTGGATGCACTGTGTGTTTGTGTAGTGTGTGTAGTGGATGCAGTGTGTTTGTGTAGTGTGCGTAAAGTGAATGCTGTATATACTAAATGCAAAGTGTGTGTATTTGTATAGTGTGTGTATATACTGCAGTGTTTGTGTAGTGTGCATTATATAAACACACTGCACAAACACACTGCATTATATACACCGTGTTTGTGTAGTGTTTATATAATTCAGTGTGTTTGTGTAGTGTGCATTATATAAACACACTGCATTATATACAGTGTGTTTGTGTAGTGTGTTTATATAATGCAGTGTGTTTGTGTTTTATATAAACACACTGCACAAACACACTGCATTATATAAACACAATGCACAAACACACTGCATTATATACGCACTGCATTATATAAACAGTGTGTATGTGTAGTGTGCATTATATAAACACACTGCATTATATACACACTAAACAAACACACACACTGCCTTATGCACAGTGTTTGTGTAGTGTGTATATAATGCAGTGTGTTTATTTAATGCACACTATACAAACACACTGCATTATATACACAGTGTGTTTATATAATGGAGTGTGTTTGTGTATGTATGTAATTGAGGGGGCATTTTTTATTAAAATCTTTTTTTTTTTTTTTTTAAATATCTAATTATTATTATTTATTTTTTAGTCCCCCCTCCCTGCTTGTTACTTGGCCAGGGAGGGGGGATATGGCATTCCCTGGTGGTCCAGTGGCATGTACTGAGCAGTGGGGACGGCAGCAAGCGTTTACTTACCTTCCCAGCAGCTCCTCCAGCTCCCTGTGTAAATCTCGTGGCCAGTGTGCCGCGCGGAGCGTTGCCACGGTAACCCGTGGCAACACTCTGACGACCGCGGGTCTCGCGAGATTTACACAGGAAGTTGGAGGACCTGCTGGGAAGGTAAGTAAATGCTTGGTGCCGGCCCCCAACAGGACCGCCGGGCTTGTAATGAGCCCGGCAGTCCTGTTATATATTATCGGCAATATCGGTATCTGAATTGGCCGATACCGATATTGCTGAAAATACAGAATATCGGCTGATAATCAGTCGATCCCTACTAAACAGACTGTATCTACATGTGGCATGTATATTTTATGCATTTACCTTTAGAAATAGTTTATTTTAAAAAATAATTTAAATGTACAGAATATCGGTAAATTACAAGCTATCGGCCTGAAAGATCACAGATTATCGGTATCAGCTCTAAAAATAAATCAATATCGGTTGATCCCTACGGCCTATTCCCTTCCCAGCCCTTAACGCGCACATGCACTCTGGGAATTTATGCATTCATAAGCTCCTCTGAGAAGCCTGTGATTGGATAATGTCTGTGCCAGGTGACATCACGACAGGCCGTGGAAAATCCTTGCTGCACCAGGCGCTGGATTAAGGTAAGTAAACACCCCTCCGCCTATTTTTATTTTTTTTAATACAGAGGGGCCTATTATTGCAAAAAATAGGGCATTTCTAAGTCATTATTTTTTTTCATCTGAGTTTGAGTAACCCTTTAACAATAACATAGCTATTTATTATCTCTATATTGTTTCATGCAGTGTTCAGTAAGCCCTTAAACAGGTGCAAATGTTGGACAGAACATCATTTTGTAGAGTTGTACAAATAATAGATTAGCTTTACATTTCCCCAGGAGTCTAAATGGTGTAGTTTGGATATCAATTAACCACAACTTGTGTAATGAATGGATGCCCTATAGATAAAGTTAGATTACATTCTCCCAGTGTTAACTAAATTGTGTGCCCTGAGGGCTACCTGTTTTAGGGACATTTTGTGTTTGTTTTTTCCCCCTCCCTTCTTCTTCTCATTTTGCTAAACACTGCACTGTGAATGTTTAATTAAAAAAAATATTATTTTCGGATTGTGTGTTACATTGTATTAAAAATGAATCTGGTCTAGTATTGGTGTCTTTAGAATATTTATGTTGTGTTCACATGGAGTTGTTGACAACATTTCTGAAAAATACTCTCCCCCTTTCCCCATTGTATTTTTTTTGTCCCTTAGATCATTTGCCTTCCATATATTTATTTCTTAAAATATTTATCACAATAATTCTCTGAATGCCAATCTCGTTAACCATCGGGTAACGTCTGGCGCAGGCTGTGCCTTGGAGCATCTGGCTAGATAGACTGGAACGTTGCAATACTCTTCAGCAGGTGGGCAAAGCACTGCTAATTAATCTAGTCTTCTGCAGAAAGCACAGATCTGAGCAGCGCCAAGTAGCGGGGGGGGGGAGGGAGGCGTGTGTGGAGGGAGTGTGGGGGTATACAGTGGAAGAACTCTGTGCCAGCCCGGGCTTCTCAAATCCGCTGGAAACTCTCCAGGAGGAAGCCAGGACCCTCTCTCCTCCCCCTGCTAGTGGGGAGGGCCTGCTTCTGTGCCCCGAGGAAATGTTCTTTATTATCTAATCGTCCTTTATCTTTAATTTACAAACCTCTGCAGCTCCAGCCATATGTCCTCTTTGTGTGTGTGCCTTTTTTCCTTTTAATTTCCTTTGTTCTGACTTTATATGGCACTACAGGGCACAGTAAGCATCAGCCTGTTCCCCCCCTGGAGAGACAGCCTTTTTATTTATTTATAATTTGTTTTATATTTCGCACCTTTTGCTCCATGTCGTTCTCTTTAGACCATTACTTTGAACCCGATATTTTAGGTCTTAGATTGAATGTTTCTATTCCTCTATGTGAAGTCAGAGAACAATGACTTTTAATCAGGGAAGAATGACTTTTAATAATTTTATTGATTATATTTTAAAAGCTCCTAAACATTATGTTTGTGGCTTCATAATACTGCAGACATTTGTCCACTTGAAACCTATGATTGTAGAGTAACAGGTGACCCAGTTAATCCCCATAGCTCTCCCTGTGGGCAAAGCAGTCAGCGCATTCTCTGATTTTTCTTTTATAAGATACGACACCAAGAGTGCTGTGCTGCACATTTATAGATTGTACTAAGCCACCAGAAACCATGTGCAGGCCACGGCCTCACTAGAGAGCCCAAGATGTTGCCACACTGTGTTATTTTTACAATTATTCAATCTCCTCGTTCTGGAGGGGGAGATTTTTTTTGTACTGTATGTTTTGCCTCTCATAGCCCAACCCTGAGATATAGCTCTGAAATCTAATTGAATGTTATCTAACCAGGCCTTCCATTGTGTGACTAGAACAAGCTGGTTTGTGTATTACATGATGTACCAATTTAGCTGGTAAATGCTCCACACTGTAGTTTAATTTCGATTGAACCAACAACTTCCTCTCTCTCTCATTCCCCTCCCTCTCCCAATATTTACCTTTCCTCTTACCCCCCATATTGCTCTTCCCAGTTGTCCCCTCTCCATCTCTTTGCCCCTCCCCACCCCCAGTGCATACACGCTCCCCTCATTTTGATTTCACCTATCCCATTTCTGTCCTATCACCTTCTTTTCTGTATCCTTACAACATTTTCTTCTGCATTCCTTCCTCCCTTTATTTATAAAATTTGGAGCCTTGGTAAGGAAAGGGTTAGGACACACAGTGTATTGGTGTAAACTATATGCAGAATTTAAATGCCCAGGTGAATACATCCTTAGGGAGTCTGTGTGTAGGAAGGCATACAATTAGATGATGCAAGATTCTGATAAGGAGTTTTCACTGCATTTCGGGAGATGGTTCTAAACCAGATGCAAGTCATTCACAAAGCATTCAGTCTTAAACTGTATCTACAGTTCCAGGATTATCTTAATCAATTGATTTAAACTAAAAAGAAGTGTGTAATATATAGTTTGGCTACACTGAGTCACGAAGAATTGTGATTGGTGGATATTGGTAAGTACATGCGTGAGTTTGGAAGTATATCCATATGACGATGATAAGGCTTGTTTCAATGAGGAGGGGATAAACCCTATTATTATAGTGCTTAGGGCAAGCTGTCAATGGCTCTGATGGTTGTGAATGGATCATATGTTATCGATCAGTAGGATTGTGTGGGCCAAATATTTCTCCTATTTGTTGATACTGCTTAATGTTCTGGTTGCTACATGTTGCTCAACGTTCCAATATCAATAGAATGTACTGTATTAGGACTCCGTTCATTTAACCATAGGCTTTCTAGATAGAATGTTTCAATGTGCTGCTGCTATGATGACCCTTGCCAACTCTTAATAACCAAGTGACCTATTAGGCATGCCGTGGTATCACAAGATACGCATTAGCTGTGGTCTTTAAGGAGTTAATAATTGCAAAAGGAATTAAGTGGTTAACCCATTTTTAATCTCTGAACATTCAAAACCCTTAAAGGAAACTAGATTTCGCCTTGATGTAAGTGAACGAGTTGATAGAATTGCTATACCACATGGAAAATAAGAAGGGATTAGCGAATGTACAGATTTAAATGAGGTTTTATGAGGATTTTAGAATACATTTATATATATATATATATATATATATATTCATTTTTTAAATTTTTTTTTTTTTTTAAATCTTGTGTCTGTGGTAGCTGTAGGGATAACAGATCAGTGGCAGGTAAAAGGAGTCAAACATTAAGGGAGAACCCTGTGGAGATGAGGGATGCAAGAGACAGACAGGCACAGACTCGCTGTGGGTGGCGAGATAAAATGATTGCCTGCATTTCAGAAGTCTGCAGGGTAGGAGAGATCAGACGCAGAGAAGCCAGAAAAGGCTTCTGTTCCTCCTCACTGGATAGCAATTGACCTGTGAGTAAAGAGAATCAGGGCTGGAAGTCATGTACAAACAAGCATAAAGCGTAGCAGTGCAGGGTGAGTATAAGCGATAGTAATAGCATCTGGGCCAGAAGGCTGAAAATAGCAAGACATGAGTGCTGGGGAGGCATAACGGAGGTTTCAGTGCCTTAAGTAGATTGGTCATATGTATATGGAGTAAGTCTGGTCTGGTAAATGTGGAGCAATCTCTATGGAAACAAATATGGTGTTCCTATGGATTTCTCCACTTGGAGAACTTTGACCCTGATTTACTCATTATACATAACCCCTATGTGTTGGTTTCTTGTGTGCTTATATAAATGCTGAGAGCACATCGGGGCAGAGGAGACCAAAATGGTAGGCCCCATCTTTTGTAGAACAGCATCATAATCCTTAAAGCATCATGGAAATTGTAATTTATATTTATCATGGAAATTTTTGTTCCAGACACCTGATGACCTTATCGGCATCTCATGTACTGGTAAAATGATATCTAAATAAATTATTTAACAGAGATTGAAACTGCTTTTTAAAGTCACAGTATTCTATATTTTGGTAAATGAGGCACGGAGCGAGAATCTATTACTTACAAAGTTTCCTAGCACTATAATGCCCTTGTGCCATCCCCCCCCCCGGCACTGGTAGGGTTAAAAACTTTGTCACTTATCCAATTATAGCGTTGATGTCCCTAGGTGCTGGGTTAGGCTCCGCCTCCACTCCACTGATGTCAGCCAGTGAGGGGGACCTAATGTGTGGCTGCATGAGTTGAAGTGGTCTGGGTGCCTATAGTGTCCCTTTAAGTTTTTTGGTTTACTAAAATGCTATCCTTAAAGGACCACTATAGGGCCAGGAAAATATACTCGTTTTCCTGGCACTATAGTGCCCTGAGGTTGCCCCCACCTTCAGGGCACCCCTCCCGCTGGGCTCTAGGGGTTGAAGGGGTTAAATTTACCTATTTTTCCAGCGCTGGGCGGGGAACTCTCTTCCTCCTCCTTCTGGTCGTCATCGGCTGAATACGCATGCACGGCACGAGCCGCGCGCATATTCAGCCAGTCCATAGGAAAGCATTCTCAATGCTTTCCTATGGACGCTGGCTTCTTCTCACTGTGAAAATCACAGTGAGAAGTGCGGAAGCGCCTCTAGCGGCTGTCAATGAGACAGCCACTAGAGGCTGGATTAACCCTAAAATAAACATAGCAGTTTCTCTGAAACTGCTATGTTTATAGAAGAAAGCGTTAATCCTAGGTGGACCTGGCACCCAGACCACCTCATTAAGCTGAAGTGATCTGGGTGCCTATAGTGGTCCTTTAAAGAGTTAACAATTCTCTTTAAGGGACCCAATACAATAAATAGTGTTGCTTGAATATCCGATTACTCTCTACATGATAAATGTTTAAGGGAGACTATGACCCATGTTAATTAGGCATTCCTTTTCTCTTTGTGAGATGCTGTAATAATTGACCCCTCTAGAAGATGCTAACTCTGTGCCCAAACCGTTGGTTTTCAGATAATCATATAGATACACTTCCTAATCTCTGAAGCATAGTTAGTGCGATGACTTGCTCAAACCAATCTGCAGCTTGTCCCGGACCTGCAGGAGAGGCTCCCTACCTTCTGATGATCAAGGTAGTCTCCCCTGTATTCACTGCGATCAGTATGCATTAGCTTCTTATGACACATATTTACTTCTCCAGTTTTTAACAAACCAGAGCACCAACTGGAAAATAGACAGGACATTTCCTACTGAGGTTTTGGTGACCAGATTGTGATCTTTAAAATAATTGAGTTTCTTAAAGGGACACTCTCCAAACACTAAAACAACTTCATTTTAACATAGTATTTTTTGATGAATAGACGCATGCTGTTCCTTTCCTCCAAAAATTCAAAAGTTGCTCCGTCTGAGAAATTCCAATGTTTACATTTGTAAGAGGAAAGAAAACATAGGAGTATCAGACTGATGGCCACTAGACACATATTTTACTGAACGCTGTTAATTATTCATTCGATAAAAGTGTATTTTGAGAAGTCTCCAGTGGCATGAGAAGTATGACTACATTGGAGGTGAAGTTGTTTATACATTTCTTAATATTTTTTAAACTTTTATGACTTGGGGAAGCTGAATCTAAACAGACCAAGAAACAAACTAACATTAATAATAATTATATGTCAAAAGACTTCTCAACACTGAGAAAATATCAATGAGAAGTGTATGTGTGGTCCACCACCAGAACAATGGGTTTCAGCCCTCCTAATATACCAGAAGAAACCGAGATATGTGGTTGAAATAAAAGTGTAACCTTTAAAGGACCACTAAAGGCACCCAGACCACTTCAGCTCAATGAAGTCGTCTGGGTGCCAGGTCCCTCTAGTTTTAACCCTGCAGCTGAGAAACTGCTATATTTACACAGAGGGTTTATCCAGCTGTCTTACTGACAGCCGCTAGAGGCCGCTTCCGCTATTCTCACTGTGAAAATCACAGTGAGAAGACTCTGGACGTCCATATGAAAGCATTAAGTAATGCTTTCCTACGGGTGGTTTGAGTGTGTGCGCGGCTCTTGCTGCGGATGCGCATTCCGCGCTGACATCGGCAGGAGGAGGAGAGCTCCCCAGCACCGAGAGAGCCTGGTGCTGGAGAAAGGTAAGTGGCTGAAGGGGGAGACCTAAGGACTACATAGTGCCAGGAAATCGAGTTTGTTTTCCTGGCACTATAGTGGTCCTTTAATAGACAACAGTGAGATAAAGAGGGGTAATTGCCCATAAATTAAAAAAAGTATGGTCCCAAGTAGAAATAGGGATTTTAGTTTTGCAGAGATCAATATACTATGGATAAGAAAACAAAAAAACAACCTTCACTGAGGTGGTTACAAATGTGTATATGAAGTATACCCTAACTCTCTGCAATACTAACATACCCCCTGAGGTATCCAGTTAGGACCATACTTGGTGTATCTGATTGTCTACTGTTACTTTTTTTTATCACTCATATTATGTTCTATTTATGGGTAATTACCCCTTTTTATATTACACGGCTAATAAAATGGCTTTCTTAATAATACGTATTTCACTCATTGACAAGCAAATCAATTTTATAACTTTTTTGACATGTGTTTTTCTGGATTTATTTTTTTGTTAGTCTGTCTCTCACTGTTAAAATACACCTACCATTAAAATTATAGACTGACCATTTCTTTGTCAGTAGACAAACGTTCATAATCAGCAGGGGATCAAATTCTTTATTTGTATATGACCTGTGACGAAGAAAACCATGGATAAAACCTAACCATTCCCTAAATCAGGACAAAATGCTAAATGCATTTTCACATAATTTTCTTTAGCTGCACTTGGTGAATACAAACTCTAATTGACTAACCTGTGAACCAGTGAATCATCTCGTGTCTGGGCGCTATATAATTGTGAAATTCATTTTAGGTTCCTGACCATTAACACTTTAGTGAATAACTATAAAGACCGGGTTTGGTAGACATACTGTTAAAACATACTGCAAATGGCTTGTAATACCTCCGGTGATCAACCTTGAAGGTTTAACATTTTGACAGTTCTCCGTACCGGCTTATTTCCCATGTTCCCTTTGTTCCAGTAAGGTGTTTGTGTGGATCAGGTGCAGTCTCACCTGGTCCCCTCATGCTGCGTTGTAGGTCTCCTGTGACACCACCTGGATCTTTGCAGATTAGATGATACTTTTTCACCGCATGCTGATGCAATAACAGCCACAACTGACTGTCAGAGTAATGTTTCTGTCCTTGGAGACGTTTCCTGCTGCCGTCACACTTCCTCCTGGGTGCAGTTGTCTGTGCTGCAGGTTTGTCCTGGGCTGGGAAGGAAATCAGACAAACGTTCTATCGAGCATGGCAAGATGACAGCAAAACATCTGTTTTGTAATCTGGCATCCAGATGTGCAGCATCACTGTCCGTTGTGTGTACACCGACATATCATTGCATACTTCTTTACACCTTTTTAAAGGCCACAGGAGTGAACAAGACTCTGTGTAGCACTGAATTGGTTAAACATTCGCAGCGGACGGTATAGTACTACACTCCAAAGGGTTTTATAAGAGTTCAGGGAAGCACAGCCCTGTTGTCAAATTAGTCTTATTTCTTCCGAATGGATTCTAGTCCATGGTGAAACTAGATTGAGCAAGGTGCATGTGTCGGAGCAAAGGCAGGCCATGGACTGGAACTGATGTAGTTGTAGTTCTTGCCATGTTACATGAAGTCATCTAAATTGATTGCCAAAACGGTAGTGAAGGTAGTTTGGCCGGACTCTTATTTCCATGAGTGCAAGCATTCTATAACTACTCTTTTCATATAGTGCCAACGAGTGTGTGCCGCACGAGTGGGCCAACCATGCTTAATATCACACATCTGAGCCTTGCCTCAATTCTCTTTATACCATCCATGTGCAGACTATGCATTTGGCAAAATCAGCCAGACGTTCTCAGCACTGCGGCTGGGAAGGAAAACCGCCTCCGGCTACAGAGGCAAGTAGAGGAGATGGCATTGCATGTCCTGTCTCTGGGGACCTTCATTAGCTCTGGGTACGGAAGGTTTCTGAATGTTGCATACTTAATAATGAATGAAAGAGCTTGCTTCACGTAGGATGTCTGAACACATACAGAACATCATTAACTTCTGATATTCTGGAAAGGGCCTGACCCTTCACAGTTCATCAAAAAAAAAAATAGAGTATCCAATTAAGCTGGGAGACAGTGTGGAAATCCAGTACATTATTGGATAATTCCAGTCCTTGTGAACAATCCATGTAAAATAGCAAATGTCTTGTTAAGGTTTTAGAAAAAGGAAGGCGGAGGGGGGATAAAACCGTAAAATGATACCACAGGGGACAGAGGAAAACAATTCTATGTTGACTTTTGGGCCAACAAGACATACCAATCTGGCAAACCAACATTTATGAATTAAAGACTGCAATCTTAGGAGTCAGAGACCTCTCTACTACTTGTCTTTCTTGGTCTGAATTATTGCGGTTATAAAGTTGTGGAAGAATAAATCACTATGTGCACATATTGGTAATTAATGTTTTTGTGGTGATGGTTGGACAGCTTATTTACTCGAAAAAGTCCAACATAACATATTTTTATTTTGTGGAAAATCTATATAGATATTTTTTGTTTTTGTGGTTGCCCATTTCCAAAGCTTGAGAATTTTAATCTGCAAGATTATCAAAACTGTTTAACATGTGTAGTGATAGAACAGTACAATCACATGAGATGATTGGAGAACATGGGTACCCAAACTCAAAAGACAAGACATATGGTCGAGCATAACTTTAATCCAACTACATGGTTCAGGTGTACATATTGGTTGCTTGTTTTTTCTGTCTCAACTCTGAACCACTATCGTGTAGTGTAGAGAATATGTTACCCTTACCATCACATAGAAGATTTTGAAAAGATAGTCTAAAACAGGGGTAGTCAAACTTTTAACCCCTTAAGGACTGAGCCAAATGTACGCGTTTTGATCAAAATGAAACGTAAGCAAAACTTGAATTTGACTCTGTCGGTTCAACCGTAATTCACCTCTTTCATATTAAATGCACCCACACTTATTATATATCATTTTATTCAGGAGAAACAGGGCTTTCATTTAACATCAATTATTTAGCTATGAAACATAATTTAATATGAATAAAATATTAAAAAGTGAGAAATTAAGACTTTCTTTTTTTTAGTTCTGCATGACATTTTAACTGTCAATGTCATAATACTGTTTGCTATTACTGCAATAAAATACACATATTTGTATTCAGCGACGTCTCACGTGTAAAACAGTACCCCCTACGTACAGGTTTTAAGGTGTTTTGGGAAGTTACAGCATCAAATATAGTATGTTAAATTTTTCAGTTTTTTCACATTGAAATTCGCCAGATTGGTTACGTTGCCTTGAAACCATATGGTAGCCCAGGAATGAGAATTACCCCCATGATGGCATACCATTTGCAATAGTAGACAACCCAAGGTATTGCAAATGGGGTAGGTCCAGTCTTTCTTAGTTGCCACTTAGTCACAAACACTGGCCAAAGTTGTCAGGAAGGTCCCACAAATTGTAATTAATAAAATGACTTAGTTATGTAAAAATATTACATATATATATATATATATGTGTGTGTGTATGTATGTATATATGTAGGACCGTGTGATCACATGGCCCAAGAGGGCTGTATCAGACAGCAAGGCCTGTGCCACAGAACCTACCACCGCCCACCATGAAGCTTGATTCGCCCACTAGTGGGGGGGTAGGGACCAGATTGACAACCTCTGGTCTAAAACATTTCAGATACTGGTTATCTTTCTCTCAATGGGAGTGGAAGGACAGCGTGAATTGGATGTCATTTAAAATAAATAAATTGTATTTTCCTAAATTAATTTGTTTTTTTTCAACATTAATCTCAACCAGGGCACGAAGAACACTTCCAGTTTTACAGATGTTTTTGTGTGACTATAATGGTGCTGAGTGAAGTAACATGACAGGGGAGTCTGTGCCCGTAAGGTCATACTAATTGTTCTTGCGGATAGAGTATCCTTTGGATTTCTGTTCTTCACAGACCAGCTCCTGTTATTTCATGCTATCAACGCCTAGAGCTGCAGGTTGATGAGAAAATTATAGCTTTATTCCTCATACAGGCACCTTGCTGATGAGTGTTAAAGCACGTTAACCCCCTCGAGTACCAAGGCACCCTTACAACACAGACACGAGAAGGACCAGTGACATTGTCATAATGTGCCCACGCTGCTTGATGTTGACTTTGTAATGTAGTTAAAGGAAATTAAATCCGGTGCAAGTGCTATGCTTCATGTTCCTCCCATGGAACGACCCAATTAATCATTGTTAATTTAATCCAATGTGACACACAGCCTCGCTGACAAAGATCAGGCTGAATTTATCCTTTATACTAAGGGCCAATCTAATCAGCAGCATGAAAAGGGGAATCTATCATTGCCTTAAGCAGCAGAATTAACCTCTTTGTCTGCTGTAGTAAACACGTATCAGATTGAGAAGGGTTTCAAATTGAAGGGGCCCCACAGTGCATGGATAGCAGCCATATTTGGGTTGTTTGGCTGCAGCATGAATACCCTTTTCCTGTGTTTTACCCATCTTCAATAAATAAGTCTGCCACCTCCTCCGGTTTGTGTTTTTCAGTCTATATGTGTAGTTCCAGAGATAATATTCCCCTCATATCTAACAATGAGAGAGATTCTTGGTTCCAGTATCTCCATGCTAAAATAAGGTAAACTACCCCTTCTCTCTCTCGATTACCAATCCCCTTTGCCTCCATCACAATTTAACTAAAATTAGGTTGTATTTTGGATCTGACATGGCCTGGCTGAGTAAATGTAGTCTCTGCTAATGAAATCACCAGCCCCACAAACTTTCTCTTTATGTATAACAAAGCCAAAGTGAGTGGGGTTGCTGCTCTGGGACATTTTAGGTGTCTTGCTAATACTTTATACAAATACAATGTAACTTAGAACAATGTATCTTATTTACACAGACTGATTTCTAAACACATTTATTGTAGTTTAAAGGACCACTCTAGGCACCCAGACCACTTCAGCTTAATGAAGTGGTCTGGGTGCCAGGTCCATCTAGGGTTAACCCATTTTGAAAATTTTTTTTTTATAAACATAGCAGTTTCAGAGAAACTGCTATGTTTATAAATGGGTTAATCCTTCCTCCAATTCCTCTAGTGGCTGTCTCATTGGGGATTTGGGAATTATTCTCACCAATAAACCCATTTTAAGTTATTTTTTAAAATATACTTATTTTACCTTATGAGTTTCTCTGCCCAACAGAAATGGTTCCGCTGCTCTGTAATTTGATGGCTGAGTTCAAACCTAATGTCCCTCTTTTCTAGGAGCTTCATAATGTTGGTGTGTCCAAGTGTATAACAGAGCTCCACAGCAATAATACTCCCAACAATGTGTCTTTAAAGGTTCATTAGCGCGGTTAGGAGCCGTCGAATAAATTGTGGCAGTACCTTGTCGTCGATGGAGTCGTTAATGCCTCAGATTTCTAGGTTGGCGCAACGTCTTGCGCCGTCTAGGCTATCCAGCCGCGCTTGCAGTGTGTGGGGTGGGAGGCCTAGAGGAGTCGGAGCTTCTCCTCTGTTGCTTGATGGCGTTGTGCCATGGAGGTAACGTCTTCTTCGGTGTCCCTCACCCTGTCTGCGACAGCGGTCATGTCCTCATTCAGTACCGCCATATCTGTGCGGAACAAGGTGCGTAGGTTCTGTAGGATGTTCTATATATCCCCTTTGGTTGCCGGCGCCCCCAAGTCGCCGAGCGGCAGGGTCAGGAGGGAATCAGCAGCCTCTGGTATAGGATCAGGCGCATCCATCTCTACCTCCTCCGAGGACGGGCTCTGAGGCCCTGGGGTCGCCGCCATTTTGGGCTTAGACCTTGATAGGAATAGGTCGCTGATTTTCCGGAACCCGTCCTCTGGGTGAGTCATAAGCTTTTTATTTCTTTTCCCCATCTTGTCTGCCGGTATAGATGCCAAACTGTAGTCGGTTTGTCGTCGATTAGGTCTGTTTGTCTGCAAATATTGCCGTTATATTTCGGGAGCACTGCGGACACGCGACTGCTCTCCGCGAAGTCCAGACCATGCCCCCCTGAATTGCCATATTCTTAAATCACTGACTGCCCCCATGATAAATACCTTTCAATAAGATTGTCCTTTAGAACATAGCTGTGTCACAAAGGGTTAACTTTGATCCAACAGACATCAGAAAAAATATACTCAATTAGCCAAGGCCACACTTTGGTGATTTGACATTTTGTGACTAATGTATAAACCTGTAGCAGATGTTATTTTGGTATTTGCTGCATCATAAAAATAAATGGCTCTTTGTTACAAGAATGTTCGGCGTGCTTGTGGATATAGATACAGGTCCTCGGTTTGTTTTAAAATGCAAAATGAGTTCATGCCAACGCAGTGAGTAAGACGACTGACATTTTCCCTTACAGAGTAAAATAAAACTGGTTGTTGAGGTTAAGAGATCAAAGATTAAGTCAGCTGTTACATTGATTAATTTGTCTTTCTCTTGGCTCTGTCCCTTAATAAGCCCAATTCTAACAAGCTTTCTACATCCATGTATTTCACTGTAATCATTATCCCCCCTCCTTTCACAGTTACCTCTCTCTATTCCCTCACCCTTTCCCTTTGCAGTGTAATCTTATATCCTTATATCATTTTTTTTCTTCCATTTTATTAAATTTATTTTATGTATGTACGTACGTCCGATAGCTGGTAATTTTATTTAGCCGAGGAGGTCAGGAGGCAGAGTTTTGGTCCATACTCAAACAACGTTTACCACGTAGTAGTAAACCAAGTACATATGTTTTGTTCATTCATTGTTCTTTAACTAGTGCATGATCGATGTTCCCAGGAGATAGAATCGCGATTTGCTTCCATAGGTAATAAATGACTACAATCAACACAAGCTATAGTTAAACTCAAAACCACTGTAGCAGTTTTTTTTTGTATTTTTTATAGGAAATTAGGCCAAGTGATTCGACAGTGATCTATGATCTGTTGTTGCTTGTATCGTTGTGAAGATGTGTTTTGACAATGTGTTGATTGTGTAGACTTGCTTGCTACATAGTGGCAGCTTCTTGGGTGAAGCTACTTAGCTGCTGTTTTGCCAATTGCATCTTAATAGGTTTTCCACAAGAGATCTAAAATGAGACCAAAGATACAGAATATCAAATATACATTTAGAATCTGGGATTAATAAGGTAATTGCACTAAGGATATGAAAATAAAATGATAATAAATGCCTCTGTAACGGACCGTTTTGCACACAAGGGGTAAAAACCGTCTAGGCGATCGGCCCCCTTTCCAGAGATCCAGGCACAGCTACTGCAGAACACCAAAACTCACGAACTGGATACAAAATAGCACTCCAACTCCCGAACTGGAACCTCCCAAATAGCTGCTAGCAGACGAACAGGAAAAGCAGACGAACAGCTTACACTCCTGGCAATCAGTCTCTAACAGCATACAGTGAATCCCCCCAAGAACGAGACAAGGCTCCGTGTTGAGGGTCAAGCAGTGGTCTGAGGTGCTGGCACACCCAGCCTGGTTTTTATTACAGTGTTTCAAATACAGGACCACCCACAGGGAGGGATAAAACAACCAATCATATCACAGTTACATCCCACATATTCCCTCCCCTTATCCTGAGAGGAAACTCAATTATACAAACAGTTAAAACATACTTTCTACCCAACTTTCATAACTCCAAAACCATACATCACATTCACATAAAATTACATATTCTCAATCAATCCATTCAGGGGAACAACATATTCAAAAATGGCACAAATCAGACAAGGGGTTCAACAGTTAGTAAAAAGTCCTTTGTGACTAAATGAAGCATGGCTTTCTGGCCCAAACCAGTTTCAGAGTCTTCTATCCTGGAGATAAGTAATTGAATTATCTCCCAGGACAGACACAAGACTCCATTAAGCACATGGTTGCAAAAAGACACAAAGCACTTTAAAATACATAAAGTCACATTTATACATAAAACACAGACATTTCACATATCCCCAGATAGCTCAGGTCTGAGCGCACATTATTAAGTGAATGGCGCTCGGACCACACAAATACAGTTTAATCACCATGGAGCCAAAGTCTTTACAGTCAGTTTCATACGAATGGGCTCCATGGGATTCCCATCTGGGGTATAACACATTCAAACAAATCTACTGAAACCCAGGCAGAAAAGCACGACTGAAGCTTTTCTGCAGGTAAAAAAGATGTCTTTTAACAGGGGGCCATAGTCCAAAGGCAGCAGGCGAGCAACCAGGCTTCTCCAATGCAATGTGGCGAGATTGGTCTCGTCACATCTCTCCCCTTTTCCAAACAGACTAACAGGGTATCTGACCTCCTGCCGGTCAGTGCCCTTGTTAGTCCAGCAGCCCACCCACAAAACATAATCAACAGCACAGCCCACCCACAATAAATGGTTACTACACCTGGGTAAAGGAGAAGCTTGTCCATGTCCAGGTGCCTCACCACAGCTGTGCTGGGTACGGGTACACTGACTGGGTGGGTTGCTGCGTGGGCAGAGACCAGCGGCACTCTGCCCTGTTGCCAGCGCTACTGGGAGGGTAGCCTGGTGGAAGCCTGGTTGTTGGAGGGGGAGACCGACTGTCTCCCCTTTAAATACACCGCTCTGCTGCTGCTGCTGGAGACTGACTGTCTCCCCTTTAGATGCACAGTCCTGCTGCTGGAGACCGACCGTCTCCCCTTTAGCTGCACAGTCCTGCTGCTGGAGACCGACCGTCTCCCCTTTGGTTACCCATCTCTGCTGCTGGAGGGGGAGACCGATTGTCTCCCCTTTGGCTAAACAGCCCTGTCGCTGGGGGGCAGGACCGACCGTCCCTACCCCCTGTGCTGGCAGTGTAGAGACTACGGTCCCATCTGCACGGTTGTGGGGCTTACTGTCTCCCCTTTGTACATTAAGCTGCCGCTGGGGAGAGGGGGTAACAAGCTCCTCTCCCATACATACTTCCAGCTGTGGGGGAGGGAGACCGACTGTCTCTGCTCCCAATACAGAGTCCTGCTGCTGGGGAAAGGAGACTGGGCTCTCTATTCCCGGTAGGACACTCTGCCGCTGGGGAATGGAGACGGGGCTCCCAATTCCCAATGATCTGTGCTGCCGCTGGGGGATGGAGACTGGGCTCCCAATTCCCAAAGCATCATACTGCCGCTGGGGAATGGAGACTGGGCTCCCAATTCCCAAAGCATCATTCTGCCGCTGGGGAATGGAGACTGGGCTCCCAATTCCCAAAAAATCACGCTGCCGCTGGGGAGGGAGGACACTGCTCTCCTCTCCCTGGACTTCCCACTGCCTTCCCGGCATATCACTTGGCTGCTGGGGGGCAGGAACAACTACCTCTGCCCCCTGTATCTCAGCCTGCCGCTGGGGAGGGAGGACGCTGTTCTCCTCTCCCTGCACTTTACACTGCCTTCCCGGCATATCACTCTGCTGCTGGGGGGCAGGAACAACTACCTCTGCCCCCTGTAACTCAGCCTGCCGCTGGGGAATGGAGCTCAGGCTCCCAATTCCCTGCAATATCTCCCGCTGGGGAATGGAGCTCGGGCTCCCAATTCCCTGCAATTTCTCCCGCTGGGGAATGGAGCTCGGGCTCCCAATTCCCTGCAATTCATTCTGCTGCTGGGGGACAGGAGCGACTATCTCTGTCCCCTGTAACTCAGCCTGCCGCTGGGGAATGGAGCTCAGGCTCCCAATTCCCTGCAATATCTCCCGCTGGGGAATGGAGACTGGGCTCCCAATTCCCAATAAATCACACGGCCGCTGGGGAATGGAGACTGGGCTCCCAATTCCCTGCAGGACCGGTGGAGAGACCTTGGTCCCATCTCCACCGGCCACCTGGGGTTCTTCCCAGTAACACTCCACAATATCTTCCCAGCTGAATGGGTCTGGATCTGGGTCTCTGCTTCCCTGCTGAGCCTTCTCACTGGAGTGGAACAGATTTTGGTAACCCTGTTCCAGCTCCATCTCTCGGGTCACCAGGTGGACCAGGTCTTGCTCAATTTCGTGAGTGTCGTCCCAGTCATACCTGCTCTCCCTCCACTCAAAGAGATCACTGAACCGGGCTTGTGTAGGGCTCCCAAACTCAGGCTCTGCAAAAGTCTCCCATAACAAGCCAGGACCATCAAACTCCTCTCCCTCTGGCTTGTCATGCTCGGCTTTCCAGGGCAGGTATTGTGCCCCATACCACCAGAGCGCCTGGTAGGCATCTTCTAGCCACATCTCCTGCCATACTAGGTGTTCCAATTTCCTCACCCATTCTTCCAGGGGCTGCTCTCCCAGGAAGGGCATCCGCAGGGCTACTCGCTTCTGCAACCGCTGGTCTTCCTTGGGGAATCTCTCGCCCCGCTGGTACTCCGCAATACCCAGTGCCTGGTACCAGATGCCTTTACGGACTGCATCTCGGTCATCCATGGCACCCTCATCATACTCCACTGCTGGTTCCATCTCGGTGCTGTCAGGGTCGCTGTACTGGGACATGCGTTGCCCTCAAATTGTAAAATCCACGGAATGGTGTTGCCTGTAGCTGTCCTGTAGTCTGTGGGAACGATCCCGCCGCTTGCCACCAATTGTAACGGACCGTTTTGCACACAAGGGGTAAAAACCGTTTAGGCGATCGGCCCCCTTTCCAGAGATACAGGCACAGCTACTGCAGAACACCAAACTCCCGAACTGGATACAAAATAGCACTCCAACTCCCGAACTGGAACCTCCCAAATAGCTGCTAGCAGACGAACAGGAAAAGCAGACAATCAGCTTACACTCCTGGCAATCAGTCTCTAACAGCATACAGTGAATCCCCCCAAGAACGAGACAAGGCTCCGTGTTGAGGGTCAAGCAGTGGTCTGAGGTGCTGGCACACCCAGCCTGGTTTTTATTACAGTGTTTCAAATACAGGACCACCCACAGGGAGGGATAAAACAACCAATCATATCACAGTTACATCCCACATATTCCCTCCCCTTATCCTGAGAGGAAACTCAATTATACAAACAGTTAAAACATACTTTCTACCCAACTTTCATAACTCCAAAACCATACATCACATTCACATAAAATTACATATTCTCAATCAATCCATTCAGGGGAACAACATATTCAAAAATGGCACAAATCAGACAAGGGGTTCAACAGTTAGTAAAAAGTCCTTTGTGACTAAATGAAGCATGGCTTTCTGGCCCAAACCAGTTTCAGAGTCTTCTATCCTGGAGATAAGTAATTGAATTATCTCCCAGGACAGACACAAGACTCCATTAAGCACATGGTTGCAAAAAGACACAAAGCACTTTAAAATACATAAAGTCACATTTATACATAAAACACAGACATTTCACATATCCCCAGATAGCTCAGGTCTGAGCGCACATTATTAAGTGAATGGCGCTCGGACCACACAAATACAGTTTAATCACCATGGAGCCAAAGTCTTTACAGTCAGTTTCATACGAATGGGCTCCATGGGATTCCCATCTGGGGTATAACACATTCAAACAAATCTACTGAAACTCAGGCAGAAAAGCACGACTGAAGCTTTTCTGCAGGTAAAAAAGATGTCTTTTAACAGGGGGCCATAGTCCAAAGGCAGCAGGCGAGCAACCAGGCTTCTCCAATGCAATGTGGCGAGATTGGTCTCGTCACAGCCTCTAAGAAATATTGCATTTGACTGGACTGTAAATACTCTGAGAGAATTTTCCTTTGTCGTCTTGATTTCCCTCTTGGAGGGGTCGGAGGGATGCTGCAAAATTATTCCTTGAACTTGTATCATCTGGTTTGGGTCTGGTCTAATTCGGAATGACCAGGTTAATCCACTGCTTGTTCTCATTGGCGATTTACCAGACTCTTTTCACTGACTTTCTCTTGTCTTGACAAGATCTCTTTAGCTGAATCAAGATGTATTTTGACAGAGGCCAATAAAACACTGGATCTTGTTTGCAACTGACAAGTGCGATTCATGTTGTATATGTAGAGAGAACTCAATATCCTTATGATCCAAAAAAAGTGGCATTCCTTTATGACATCATGGCTTGAGACGTGTCTTGGCTGTCTGCTTTGTCTGCAAACTCTAGTTTTGGAACCGCATGCTGTGCCTCTGTCCCGTTGTCTGCCCACAGAGGCAACTAGAAGCCGTAGCTATCTAGCCACACTCGTTTGGCATTCCGCACCAAAGCAAACCTCAGGCCTCCCATAGAATCTTTATTTGGGCATAATCCATGGAGTGGTTTTGGTTTTAAGCTTGTGCAGTGACTCAGATTTTTCGAAGCAGTTTTTTGTTTTAAAGAAATCTTTATTGATGTCGAGTGAGGGGATTGTTCTGTCCATGTGTATCAATCTGGAGCTTAACATAAGCTCCAGAAAATTGTAAGTGCATTTATGTTATCTATACTCCACCAAGATTTTTAATATGCTACACTATATTAAGTTTCTCTGTTCATTCTATATATCACCGGATCTGAGAACAATTCTACAGGCTCGGTCTCCCTGCACCCCTTTCTGCAATCCAACTACACCACCAGAAAGAAGAGACTCTGGTTAGGGAAGACCAAGCTGCCACACATACGAAGCACAGGCGCCAAAATTCCATCCACTTACTATTCTTGAGGTGTATGCACCTGCTTGTCCCTAAAGTATTGCCCATAAAGTGAACCAATATTAAGGAAACGGTAACCAGAGCCTATATACATATATCAGGATAGAACAGTTGTTGGATCAGCGCTTAGTGACCAGTAGGCAGCTAAAAATAGAGAGTGGGCCGCAACCTAAGGATATGATGTTCCCCTATAGACCATCAAAGAGAATACAGGTATAAAAACAAAAAATGTAGATCGCGCCACAGAAAAATTGTAATATGATAAAGCAATAAAATCAATGTGTACTCACATAAAATTCATAAGTAAAAGCAAAGTCCAAATAAAAGGTGTATATGGGTAAGAGTAGTCCAAGTTGATTGAAGAGAGAGTTCAGTAGGTCTTGTAGGTGTTGAGAGAGTCAGATGTCTGGATGACGTGGAAGCATGTAAATGAAAGAAAAGTTCCAATAGTGTAAAACTGTAAACGGAATCAAATAAACGTAGTATGATGATGATATTCCTCCTACTTACCTATTTGAGAGCTAGTGCCAGCTCAGGTTGGAACAGCATTCAGTGGCGTTGATCCCCCACTGGTAGGATATAAGTGTTGGTAGGTGTTAAAGGTCCTCGGTATGGGGAAAGAAAAATAAAACCAAATAGTGCTCACTGTATATAAAATTGGATAGTATGGTATTTCAAAGGTATAATACTCACATGTAGGTGAGCAGGATATACTGCTCACTTTAATAGCGTAGGTGGTACAATCCCCACCTGGGATTCTTGAGTGAGTGGATATTCCAGAGTATAAGGTGACCAGGTTCAAAGGTAAGTAAAATGGTAAAAAAGATATATGGCCCAGACAAAATATAAGGGCCAATATTCCTATAATGATGCATGTTAAAAAAAAGAATAAAAACAGTAAAAAAACAGCCAAACCCGTTTCGCCAACAACAGGGCTTCATCATTATTGTGATCAAATAGTTGTTATGTATAATGTGCCGCTATATAATCACTGAGACAAGGATTCTACTATCTCCCAACTGTACATTGCTACTCCATTTTATCTTTTTTTTGAAAATCTCTTTTAAAACATTGTTGCCCTGCATTCTCACTCATAACTCACCCCCTCGATCACCCTCTTTCCACACACAATCTGATTGTATCCCCACACAATACTACACTGAATACTCCAGCACACCCTCTCTACCAAGCCATCCTTCAAATAGTGCCCTTGAAACACTGCATTTACAAACTGTAATCCGTTTGCTGCCAGAGGTTTAACACCTTGTCTGGCTGAGTCATTGGGATGTCATTAGCCTATCGGAACAAGAGTCCCAGGCTGGATTATGTCAATTTTGTGCATATTTCTATGCACAGAAGGTTGTTGGCTGAGAGTGATTAGCTGGTGCTTTTGACCATTGAATAACAGGGTCTGTAGCGCCATCCATCAGGACCAGAGTCTTGGCACACAGTGGGCTTAGATAAGAGGTTTGCCCCATTACCTGGGAACAGCCCCAAGGATACTCCTAGCATCATAACAAATACAGTGGGCTGTTGTGGTGCTTGAGGAAACCCTTTAAATAAGACTTGAGACCCAGCGTGTATATTCCCTGTATGTCCTATTGTGTGTTATTAATCTGCTAAACTCCCCCATCGGTGTTGTCTACTCCACTGCCATTTTTCCATCCTGTTTTCATTGCCCATTCACCCACCCTCCCTCTCCCTCTCATTTTTTATACGCTGAGATCAGCTCAGGCTGCAGGGGGAACTGACAGGGTCATCTCTGCTCTTTGCACATAAGCTGCCTTAGGACGGCGGCTGTCTCTATTAATCGTACAGTCTGTCAGTCGCGCGTCTCTCACCAGAGGCACCAACCATTTATTGCTTCTCTCACCTCTCATTGCTCCGAGTGCTGGGCTATTCCCTCTTGCTACTTCATTTCTCTCACACATCTTGATAGACTACTTGTTTCCTTTTTTGACTATCGTACTTTCCTGTGTTCTTCATTCCCACCTGCCTTCCCTATACCGTGACCCCCACCTTCTCCTTTGCCTGCCATCCACCTGGACTTCACATGCTTCCTGTTCTCAATTCACAGCTAAAAGGTCCAGGTCTTCCCATCAGTAATATCTCTGGTTTTATTACAACTAACACTGTGTGCTCTTGGCTTCCAGCTACTTTAGCAAAGGGTCATTTATCGTTAACTGCATGCTGATTGGTGTTCACCTCTCTCTGCCCCCTCTATCATTTACGTGATTAGCCTTCTGCAGGTGAAGATCATAGCCTAAAACTCTTCTAGATTCTGTCTGAGTCCCCCCTGCATCTATCTACCTGTTTACTGGCTGTTTGGGATTTTCAGACGTTAAGAAGCATTGTTCTGGAGAGCGAGAGAGAAATCTCCTTAATGCCAAGGATTAGATAGGATCATAATACAGGCTTTGGGAGAAGTGGCTTATGAATATTGTTGTAAGAACAAATGGTAAAAGCTGTGTGTGCACGGTCCATATAACCCAGTGCTTCCAATGTATGAGTTTGTAAAATATATTTACACATTATTATTAATTTTTTATAATGCACTCTTTAAGACAGTGTTTTATAATAGGAAGGACCACTTTATTACGGACATCATTAAGTTAACTGACCCGTTCACTATAATGACTTTCAGTTAGTCTGAGACTATAATATTAAGACTTTACCATTCCTTCCTGTGCTCTAATGATACTTTCCTTGCTCATACTTTCTGCCATGTTGCCTTTTCCCATAATGTTCTTCAATTTTCCTTTCAGTTGCTCCTTTTGTATTTTCCCTTTTCCTTCTCCCCTGCTCCCGCTCTCAAGCTTTCCATTCCGCTCCCTCTGCCAGCCTTTCCATTCCGCTCCCTCTGCCAGCCTTTCCATTCCGCTCCCTCTGCCAGCCTTTCCATTCCGCTCCCTCTGCCAGCCTTTCCGTTCCGTTCCCTCTGCCAGCCTTTCCATTCCGTTCCCTCTGCCAGCCTTTCCATTCCGTTCCCTCTGCCAGCCTTTCCAATCCTCTTCCTCTGCCAGCCTTTCCATTCCTCTTCCTCGGCCAGCCTTTCCATCCCGCGTCCTCGGCCAGCCTTTCCATTCCGCTTCCTCTGCCAGCCTTTCCATTCCGCTTCCTCTGCCAGCCTTTCCATTCCGCGTCCTCTGCCAGCCTTTCCATTCCGCGTCCTCTGCCAGCCTTTCCATTCCACTCCCTCTGCCAGCCTTTCCATTGCACTCTCCTACATCTTTTGCCAGCTTACCCATACTCTTGACATTTCCTTCCTCTTCCATTCCCTCTATTCTGCTCATCGGAGGTTGTTTTCATCCACACTTCTCCCTTCACCTTTACCCCAATTCTCAAACCTCTTCCTAAGATTCCACTTATTCTCTGCAATACTCAACTCTCCCCTCATTGCTTCAAATATAGTTTCTTTAGCCATCTACTCACCACTTTGCCACTATATACATATATTTCTTTAAAGTAATTATAAGGGAATATTCTTGTATGAGCTATTTGTCTTTGGTTCACATACGTGGCGGCATTGGAGCTCAGCTGGAAATCTTGTTTTCAGGGCAGAGTGTGAGAGATGTTCTCAAAGAGCCTGGCAGCTAATGGCAAGTTTCCGTTGGCTGGGGTCAGACTCCTTCCTTTGCTTGCTTGGATCCTTTAAGCCAGCTGGAATGAAATGAGTAACTTGCTAGTTGGGCCTTCCTAGCTCGGACAACAAGAGCTGTGGTCCGTAATTACTACACCAGGCTGCTCTGACATTAGACATTTCAAATTGGCTGCTAAGAAAATAAGACATTTAAACGTGCTTAAAACTTACACCCCACTCTAGGGAAAACTAGGGGAAGTGTTCATCATAAATTATATCCAACCCTTCAGCCCTTCATAGTTGGCTTTGAGGCTGCAACTGTGTTGACGGTCAAGGACTTCACTTATTGATTGAAAAAAATAAAATAAATCCTTAGTACCACATGTATTGGGAAGACGAAGAATCAATAAATAGAATCCTCAGATGCGAAAAAGATCTCTCTTGCTCTGCTACCTAAACAGGGTTGAGAATGTAATTTAAGAGCATTACCCTGATAAGAACATCAATGAAAACTTATGAAGGAAAAACCCATATAAGGGTTATTAAGTATAATTGCTGTTCGAAATTAAGCTTGTAGTGTTCCTCTCAGTGCCACTAGAGGGAGTAATAATACAGAACTTGATATTTTAAAGGGCGTAAAGTAGATCAGGTAGGGGATAGTGAGCTGAGAGGCTAAAGACCGTGAACCGAATAACAGGTTGGTAATTGCCCTATGGCTTGCTGTGATTCCATGGATTTGGAGATCACTGTGTTTTGAGTCTAGAGGTTCATCTCTTCACTGAAGTAGATTAGTGTAGTAAAGTCTTCGAGCTGGTGCAGAACGTTTTAGGAATTAATGTTTTATATGTGGAAGCAAAAGAACAATTTCATGATTTACGGTAATTTGTGGAACAGGGAAAAAGTACATAGAGTGGACTGTGTGCCCGGTCCAAGGCAGGTTTATTTATTTATTGGAAAAACATATACAACCTTTTTCCCTCTGATTTTTCATTTTTGAAAAGGATCTTTGATGAGCCAAAAAGTTGAATGTTTTTTCCAGAAAATCTGCTGTGGACCATGCTGCCAAATTGTTCCTGGTCCTATTGGATCTGCGAGGGAAGTATACTATCAGCTGGAGGCACTTGGGTGGTCCTCTGTTGGTGTGCCTTCTCAGTTCTCCTGTCTACGCTGTTGCTTACTAGACCAAGTGAAAGAAAAATGAGACACCCAACCACGCAGATGATTTCTTAAAATGAATGCAACCTTTTTGTAATTAAAAATTAAAATGCAGCCAACAAAAAAAAAAAAGTAAATTCATATGTGGTTTGGTGGGTGTGCAAAGCAAACCATAATAAAAAATTTGAATCTTGTAGTTAAAAAAATAATTATAAATTTGTCAATTTAAAAAAAATTAAAAAAACAACTTTTTTTAAAATTTAAAGTTAAACCATTTTTATGACATGCCTCTCCTCCTTGGATAATCTATAATGGCTTATATGTTTTGGGTTTTGACTGTATGCACTTCAAAGTGCAGTGTCCTTTTTTCACCATGTATTAGGCCCCCACCCCCAGTACATGCAAACTCCAAGCAGTTATTTCGCAAATCTGACACGACTGCCTTGAACTTGTACGCAAGCAGATTTAATCTCTTTGACGTTAGTGTTGAGGCGAGGAGGGGCTTGCGTGAGTTAGCATGAAGGGACTGGGGGTGGGTAAAGCTGTTAACGCAGCACGCCAGCTCTTTTCCTTATTGTGAGTCTCGCCCTGGAGGTAAACGCTCGCTCAAAGCTCCTTGTCCTAACGAGCGACTCCGAAACCTTCCTGCGCAGCGTTTAATTGCCACGGAGTGAAAGACACAAAAAACTATTTCTGCCTCCCCAGTGTGAGGCGGGGGGCGAGACGTCTCGAACAATACAGCAAGCCAAGGGACACCTCTTTTCCATTTCCACCGCAAACACTTACAAATGCCTTGTTATCCTTATGGTTCTGTGTGTGTCATTTTGGTTTTTAATGTGTACCTTGCAACCTGCTGGAGGGGATAACATTTACAGCAGCAATATTAACCCACTATCTGCTCCAGATAAAACGCCACAACAGAGCAGATACTCTGTATGTTTTCTGGGGAAAAGGACGGTTCTGCAATATATACTTACACAATGTCTATTTATAGTGGATATCAAATCCCAGTAGACCCTTTTGGGTTTGAAGTATTTCAGATCTGAAAAGGTTCCTTCCCCCTGCTTATTCTAGTAATATTGCAGCTGCCATTTTACAGAGTGAGTTCTCCATCTTGAAAAACATTACTTGTAATGGAAGAACCTGTCCGGGGCTTGCTGCTTTTCCCAAAATCTCAGAGCAGGGCACATTTTAAATGGCAGTGCTCTGTGCAAGGCAGGGTGTTTAGGGGCGTCCTGCGCGAGGCAGGGTGTGCGGCATCTTCCTGCACGAGGCAGGGTGTGCGGCGTCGTCCTGCACGAGGCAGGGTGTGCGGCGTCGTCCTGCACGAGGCAGGGTGTGCGGCGTCGTCCTGCACGAGGCAGGGTGTGCGGCGTCGTCCTGCACGAGGCAGGGTGTGCGGCGTCGTCCTGCACGAGGCAGTGTGTGCGGCTTCGTCCTGCGCGTGGCAGTGTGTGCGGCTTCGTCCTGCGCGTGGCAGGCTGTGCGGCGTCGTCCTGCGCGTGGCAGGCTGTGTGGCGTCGTCCTGCGCGTGGCAGGCTGTGTGGCGTCGTCCTGCGCGAGGCGGGCTGTGCGGCGTCGTCCTGCATGAGGCAGGGGGCGGAGGGGGAATGTTGCACCTTTTCTTCTCCAATCTCCATGTCTGGTCCCGCCTCCTTGGCTAAGATCATAAAGATCGATCCCCTAGGAAAACATTGGGAGGGTAGTGTGCATGCATGGCAAAACACTTCACCGACCAGATGGTCTGTCTGAGACCATCTTTGAAACATAAGACAAAGTAGGGACTATTTATTTTTCTTACACTTGACAATCTTGTCAAAGGTGGAACTAGAGGCCAAGCTTCACCCTTGTGTCTCTACTTTGTCTGATGTTTAAAAGAGAAAAAGATTAGAAATTAGGAAGAGAAGAACAGACTTTTCAGACTTAGGAAGGAAGAAAAGAGGAAACCATAGGAGATAGGTAAGTTTGTGGCGACAGAGCCACTTTAAGCAACATATATTTGAGGTAGATGAAGATTGGTACATTTCTCTCATACCCAACATTTGGCGATAGAAAGCAAAGTGAAAGAGATTGTGTCTGGAGCAGGGGTAGTCAACCTTTTAATACCTACCGCCCACTTTTGCATCTTTGTTGATGGTAAAATTTCCTTACCGCCCACCAGTGCCACAGTAACTAATTTTATAGCACAAGTATGAATTTGTTTTATTTTTAGAAAGGAGAAATATGTACTTAAATTTTTTTTTTCTTTCGATTTTATATTCTACTTTTTTTTTTCTATGTGTGTCTGTGGGGTGTGTGTGAAGGTTGCTGAGTGTGTGTGTGTGTGTGTCTGTGTCGGGTGCAGTGTATGTGTGTGTGTGAGGAGTGCAGTGTGTGTGGGAGGGGTGTAGTGTGTGACGGGGCAGTCTGTGTGTGTGTGTGAAGGGTACATAGGGTCTATGCTGTGTGTAGGTGGGTGAGATGTGGAAATCTATCTTAATGTCTCCCCCTCCCATCTTCTTACCTTTTACCAGGTAGGGGGTACATAATGCTGCAAGCCTTGGTGGTCCAGTGGTGGCATGTTTACTTTAACCTGCAGCTCCTCTCTCCTGTCCTCCTGCGAGCACAGCACTGTATCGGAGCGCTGCCATGGTAACGCACGGCAACGATCTGACCAGGCTGTTCGCGGGAGGAACACAGAGGCTCCCAGGCCCTTCCCTCCCTCTGCTGGAACTAAGTGCCAGCGGGCCAGTGTGGAACATTTTTGATCTCATCACCAGCCCGAGAGGGCTTACATCAAGGCTGGCTCTGCATGGACCAGCAGGGGAGATGAAAGGATCTCCCCTGCTGGCCTTGGTCCACGGCCAACTAGGCCGCTAGTGGGCGGTAGGGACCAGGTTGACTACCCGTGGTCTGGAGGGACAATTCACATTCTCAAGTGTTTTTTTTTGTTTTTTTGTTCTCGTTTTTTTTAAAGTTGCAATCACTGTGAAATGAAGAATTTGTTGGCAAATTTAAAGTGGATGTTTTTTGTTTCCGGCCCCATGGTACACAGTGGATTTCATTGCGGACTTCCTTGCACTTACTATTGGATTGCACGTGCCCTTACTCAGATTGCAGTTTTATTGCCTTCTTTCTATTGTCTTCTCTGAAATCTTGCATCAGCTTCCCGAGTGGCCTATTCCAAGCTCAGAGCCTGTTCTATTGTGTCCCAAAGTCCATTTTTCCTTGTTAGGAGGGTCTCGGGGGGATATCATGTCCTTGTAAAGGGATGACTGAAACATTTATCTGGCACTTTGTATTCTCCTATTCAGGAAATAGGAGATGACATCTGTACTCTTGGAATCCTAATTTGCCCGGAATGCACAAATATGAAAACACACACACACACACACTGACACTCACTCTCACTCTCTCACTCTGTGGTTACTGATCAGTATTTTACTATTATTATTTAAATATCTTGGGGGTCCATATAACATGATACAATTATAGTTTCATGTCCCATTGCCACATGTAACATTTTATTTGTGAGGGTGATGGCATGATTTAATACAGGGATTTTATTTTGCATGTCAAAATTAGTGCGTAAATTATTATGATAGAAACTGTTGGTAATCTGTGTGTGTGTGTATGTGTGTATCTGTAATCTGTTCTGTAATCTAGAGTAGTTTATATCTTTTATAGTACTGGGTATTAAGGGAGAAGGATTCATTGCAATTAGTCGTACACTATTTGCATATGCAATATTTGTATAATGGACTACTGATGTTTCTATCCAATTTTATGATTGTGATTAAAACGGCAAATTATGTTGTCCGTATAAACAATATTGGAGGTATTGGGCGCTATTGTCTTGTGCTTTTTATTTTATGTATTTATTTTGGTAACATTTCTTCCTGCTATCTCTATTTTAAAAAGTCATGCCTGTTATCCTTTTGAAATAGATTTGAAACAAGCTCCTAGAGCACTCTCCAGTTTTCATGCCCCTTGCATAGTAAGACCTGCCGTTTGCTTGTGTTTCTAATTTTTTTTGGCTACTTTCCCTAAATGTTGCCTGAAGCAGAAGCAGGTGAGATCAGGGTTCGTAAAGAACGTGGTAATCTGAGGCCTTCTTAAAACACTTCCCACTGAGCTAGACACACAAACCCTAATGTACGCATGCTAAAAACACTCTGCAAAGTGTCAATTGTTTATTACTGAGGGAAAATTACATTGTGGTGACTTCCGAGAGCCTTAAATTTTCAGTAGATTACCCAGGTCCTGGCCCAAAGCTACAACTTATTGTTTGAGATTGACCCTTTAATATGGTCTGACACATTGACCTACAACCTATGGTCTGACACATTGACCTACAGACTGGTTCAACTGTTAACTCCATATGTAGAAATGCTCTTCCAGGTGGCCTTCCTCTGGCCTAAGCCAATGACTCTCAACCTATTTGGGCAGGTTTTAAGGGCCTTTTTGCTTGAGAACAATTTGCATTTCCTTTGATGCAGCTGGATCTGTACAGCTATTAGGACATTTGTGTTGTAGCTTACAAAGGGCACTTCAAGGAGTTAACACAGCACACATGTGTTTTTCCCTGTGGCTCCTTACAGTAGTTTGCCAGTGCTTCTTGAAGACTTGACCTGTTTCTCTCTGCCAAGTGACATCACGTTTGTGAGGTTAATTCTGCCAAAGAGAAACAATGCTGCCTTTACTCCTCACATGCCTCTGCACTTTTCTCATTGGCTCTCAAGTTCTTAATTTGTTCCACGAAATACGTCAATTTACAGCTCTCCCAAACCACAGCTTCCTAAGTGAAACTGGAGCGCCTGCTCTGCTGCTGATTGATGAGCGTGGCATACCCTTAACGCCTAGCACAGCTGCCCAAAATCCTTTTCATTCAGTATTACCTGGAGCCAGACCTCCTGCTGTCAACATCAAAATGTTTTTCTGCCCTGCGATCTGTTTGGCATTAAAGGGACAATGACACAGACCACTGGTATGGGCCCAGATTTAATGGTCTGCAACATGTTTCAGCAAAACTGGATTTTTGGTTGCCAGATTCACCATGTTATCTTGGGCACACATCAGTTCCTCGCGATGACGGCAGCACTCGAAATGTGCTGACCTACAGTCTGTAGCATTCCCAGGCTTCTGGAAGGAAATCGGTTAACGATCAAGTCAGTCCTTTAGGGATTCCTGCTCGATTAACATTTGGGTTTCCTTCCTGCGTTGTGTGAATTTCAAACACACCGTTCAGCAAGACAGAGTTTTTCATTTGTAGCCCATCAGTGCCTAAAGGCAATATATGCCCAGGAAATTGCTGCTGCCCTCTGCCTGTTGCAATCTTCTTTTTAAATATGGGTATTCAGCTTAAGTAACAATGTGTTCAGAAATGCTTGTAGGAAGCTGATCCTTTCATCAAGGCCAGCACTCTTCCCAGGAGACTCCCAATACATTTGTCAGTCATTCTCATCACTCATTAAACTCCGCTTCTGCCAGCTAAGACCATATGTGCATATGTGGCTGTCTGCTTATAAACTTGCTCTTAACATCGGTGTGCAGATATCTGGTGTTGCCTGGGGGTACCTATTTTAAAATGCTGGGGAATTTTAGGGTGGTTTTTAAGTGTCACTGTGTCCCTTTAACTGTTTAACGGTTGGAGGGAATTGTTTCTCCTTTCACAGGCCTAATCTAACCCTTTCACTGCCTCTAGGCAAATACAGTATTTTGCATTTTAATGGATTTCACGCCCATCTGTCACTGCCATAAGGGAAACACATTGTCAGCCCCTCTGGCAGTGGAATGGGTTAAGCTTCATATCATTTGTCTACATTAGGTAAAACATGCGCAGGCAGAGCAGTTTGTCACAGTGCTCCCACCGCCCCCTCTATTGGAAGGCTGATAAAATGACAGACAGTAACAGTAACATGCGTGTGATTGTGCCTAAAGCTATCCTACTGCAACAGCCCATTATAATCAACCGCTTCCAAAGCAAAACACAACGAGAACAGCTGGGACTGCGCAGCATCCAGTGGAGAGGTGATAGGGTTTTCACAAACCCCTCCTGGAGCTATAGGAGGAGATGAACGTCTCTAACTTCCATCGGTGATCATACAAGGCAGAAAGGCTCCAGTGTATTCTAATCCACCAACAGGGACTGGGCTGACCTTTAAATTAGTGCCAGCCTCCCCCCACCCCCCTGTTCCAGTGGAGCAGCTGGATCAGGAGAATATAAACCCATGGTGATCAGTGCAGTCTGTAAAATAAAGCCTTACCCATTCTCTATGTGATCCTACTCTGTCCCATCCATTTATACGCCAATACTCTGCATGGGTCTTGTGGCATGCAGAAGCACTTGGCTTGTGTGGCTTTCAGTGGCTAACGTGTATATTTTAGTGGCTAGCATTCTATGTTTTTGTGGTCAAAAGGGATTGACCACAGTTGTTTTTATTTTTATTAGAGGCTGCCTTACATTTGTGTGCCAGCATTGCCTGTGTGATCTTTATATGTGCAATGTATCATTCTTTAAAATAACTTCAAAAAATGCAAATAAAATTAAATATCTCTCTCTCTCTCTCTCTCTATCCCCCTGCCAATGACTGTCTCACTGACTTTGCTGGTGCTGCTCTGCCTATTTGACTTTATACAGAAAGAATCATTGCTCTGGTCTCTGGGACTCAGAAACTGATTTTGTGGGTTTTCTTAAAACCTGATGTAATGTATTCTTTTTTTAGTTACTTTGTATGTGACGCTGTGTTTGTAGACTTTTCAGTATATCTTTCTTGAAATGACCACAATCAAATGTAAATTTTCACTAATGTAGCGCAATCATCTTTGAAAGCAGAATATTCGCTTCATATCTGACGCCATTTTCACTGACATTTGAGTTCCCTAAATACCAGGTTTCCACATGACATACCACGCTAGTTACTCTCTTCTGAAGGGCTTACAGTTTTACACACGCATGCACACTACTCCCCACTCGCCGTACATGGGATCTTAGGGGCCTACCTGAGTATGAACCAGCAGGAAGGGCAAACATCTGATTTGTTACATGTGCTTCAGGGATCGACAGATATCATTTTTGTAGAGCCAGTGCTGGTGCAAATGATCACCTTTAGGGCCAATAGCCTGTGTCGACTTTTTTTTGTAAATTTTTAAGTGTATGGCAAAATAATTTCTACATAAATCTGGCATCTGTCTCACCTCTCTGCCTTTGGCTGAACTCTGAAGCCACCTCTGAATCCAGCTCTTCTTCCGGTGATGTCTGCTTGGATGCGATCCGGTGATGTCTGCTTGAATGTGGTCTCCTCCACTCTATTGCTTTTTATAGAGACATGTGCAACCAAATGCCAGGCTCCTCCAATTGATTTCAGGGTCAAGGTTCTCTTGGTTCTAAATGAGAAAGCGCCTCTAATGTCAATCTGGAAGACAGCCACTAGAGGTGTATTTAACCCTGCAATTAAACATTGCAGTTTCTATAAAACTGCAATGTTTTACTCTGCAGGGTTAAAATGGCAGGGCTACTGCACCCAGACCAGTTCATTAAGAAGAAGCGGTCTGTTTGCCTTTTAGCAATCCTTTAATGTGATAAGGCATGTATGCATACGCTTGATTTAAAAAAATAAATAAAAAAAAATAAAAAAAATAAATTGTTTGTAATTGTCACACGTTTTAGCAGTTGGCGAATGGAATAAATTTAAACGCAAATCAAATGTTTTCAGTTCTGTGGCCCAATATATAGGAGAATTTTATTTGTACACCTGCTGACCCTTTTGACCTTCAACTTTCCCTCTAGATTTGACTTGGAAATGTTCCTTTTGCTGAATTTAGTCCTTTACAATCTGAAGAGCCTGGAGGCATTCATTAACACGTTAGCGCCACAATCATTCAGCTCTTTTCTAATTTGTTTTGATTCTTTTAGGACGTGTTTTGGGCATGAGAAGTCCCTTGCAGAGGGGCAAAGATAGACAAGCTCTTATCGTGAGGGACAGATCCTTCTTAATTGAGCTGATGCTCTCTGTATATAAACAGATGGCTTCTTTAAATCAATTATTCCTCATTTGTGTAACTGGGAATGATTTCCTGACAGATACAGTACCATGGGAGAAGGGGGGGGGTGGGGGGGAGGCTGCTAGTCTAGTTGAATTCTAATATCCATGTGCAGCTCCAATGCGCACTACTTGGTGTTCAAACTTACAAAATCATTCACGGTGAAGAGTGGGTTTCCTATTTACCATTCCAGTCTCCGTTTCTGCTTCTCAAGACTATTAAAAAAATGCCCCGATCCGAAAAGCTCTCATTGTGTCGATGCGTAGTGTTACTTTTTAGTGGTCCTGAAGTTCCCCCTCCAATATGGTTCCTCCATATGCAGCTACATCTGTCCCATTTATACTCAACTCCTGAGAATTAACATACTTTACATATATTTGAGCTTTATTCAACTGGGTGAGAAAAAACACCCAATAATTTTGTACAGTCTTTCTCTCCTCCCTGCAACAAAGTACAACTAGTTTCTCTTTTTAATCCGTTTTTAAACGAAATGTCTTCTGAGTGTTTGGTTTTATAGATTAGTCTGAAAGTACTTTGCATTGGCCCATATAGCTCAGTCGGTAGAGCATCACTTTTAATCTGAAAATCCAGGGTTCATGTCCCAGTTTGGGTGGCACTCGTGTTTAGAGCAGTGGTAACGTCACTACCTTTGAACCGGTAGTCACCAGCAAGTGTTCTTGTTCCAGCAGTTCGATACTGGTCGTTTCATTCCATGCTATGACCTACCCTCTGGCTACCATGCTAGCTAGGATCGAACAATATTCATGGCTGTAATACCTGCTGTATGGAATTTAGCTTAGTTGATTGGAACAGACTAAATCAAGTTTCTTGCACCTACTGCTGGCCTGGTGGAGGTGCACTTGGCTGCCTTTCAGTAAATGAGGTAGATTTCCTACATTGGTTTGAATCCAGCATAACTCCAAAAGGCTCTTTCATGGAATGATGGTGATGTATTCGGGGTATCTAGGATAATGTTCCGGCTGCTCCGATGAGGTTACTCTGATTAATATTCAATGCTTGGATTTTGTAGATCATTAGCCCCTGAAAAATTGTTCTTCGGTTCTCAATAGGACGTTGTAATATATGGCTCATCACACAGAGAATAAGCCATTCTGTTCTCTACACCGAGCTACAAAGTGACGGGTAAAGCATTGTTCTCTGCACATAATTAATATTGTGTACTCTTCTGCCTTGTGGATGCAGTGTGAAAATTGCTGAACCGTAACATTCACCAGCTGTTACCCCCTTTTTTTCCCCCCTCTTTTTTTTTTTCCACTCATAAATGTTCCGCTATGCAGAATCCAGTACCGGAAATTTTTCTGCACTCTTGCAGCGCATACTGCTGGGAGTTATTCAAGGGCTTAATGCGTTTCTACGCCAGCAGCTCGCTGTTATGTGCAATCTGGGTAAAATTTTCACAGGGACATTGATTCACAATAACTTTGCTGTACACAGGCCAGCTGTTAGTGCTGTGAGGGAAATGTTGGTGTGTACTGCAGGGGGAAACCAGAGTTCACCCCTTATATAGCACAAATAGAACCGCAATGTATCATAATAAGAGTCTTTGTGGCACTCTTACTGTGACAGTGAGGCATTGAGATTCTGGGTCATGCCCAAATACGTCAATGAGAATGAGATAAAAATAAGGAACTTCCATAATATATAATGTCCCAAATACCCGGCTTATGTAAAACTGATGCCATGTCATAATTACAATTATTTATATAGCACCAACATTATATACAGCGCTGTACAATAGTTAAACAAGTCAAACATTTAATTTTAACAAAACACATAGGTGAACAAACCTACTACTAGGATAGTGATGTGACCAGATATGAGAATGAAGACTGACACATTGTAAATCCTAAACAAATGCTTTTCTTTTCATGATCTGTTCAACATATAGACAAGTTAAGTATACCAACCCAGCATTCATTTATCAGGTCTCTTGTTTGTTTGTTTTTTTTCTATACACTTTGAGTACAATAGTAAGAGGTGCTTATTGCCTGCATTAAAGAGGTTAATTGCTGCAACGGCACAGTCTCTCCAGATTATTGCTGTTTGGCACATTTTTTTACATATTTGTTTGATGTGTAATAACTGTGATTTCACCTACGACCGCTTTAGTTACGTTTATTTTTTGTTTATTTAAAAGGTTAATTCTGGTATGATATTTTTTTTTAAATTTTTTTTTTTAAGAGGGCACTAATACAACACAGAAAAGGGTTTATTCAATAAATTGTGACGTACACTTTTTTGTTTATTTCAAAGAAATAGAAAAAAAGAGAGATGTTTGCCACAAACCCCTGATTGGTGAAAAGTTAATATATAAAAAAATTCAAATTGTGCTGGCACTCAATCACATGTGGGTGCAGGTATTTGAGGTCAACACCAATTTAACCTCATAGTATATACAACAATTTTGAACATGAATACCACACTCTATGCATTAATTATGCATGCTAAAGAAAAATTCATAATTCATAACCGAGTTTGTGACAAAATTCATTTATTGATTAATAACCCAGAGTAAAAAAGTTGCTCTTGTTAATTGGTGACCTTATTCTAAATTGATATATTGTACACATCGGGGAAATTCATAATATATACACAATATTTACAACCACTGGCCATTTCATATAACATACACCAAGTTCATTGTATGTACAATGATTATTTACAACTAATTTGCAGTCCTGATATCCCATACGTGTGGGGATAAGAAATTGCGTTCATTTGTTGCCGCTCAGCGGATTGCCTTCAGTACTGTCGTTTCTGCCGACCAATCTGACTTTTTATGAGAACTTCACGGCCAGATACTTAAAAACTAAAGAGGACTTTCTTTTTCACTGTTCCATTGGGTTATGCCCTCTACATTCGAGGAAAACCCTTATACAACTACAGCATGTCCCTGCGAAGACATCACTACTGATGGTGAGATCCACCAATATACAAAGCAATTTCTCGTGCACTAGTCATCATAACTGGACTGCTTTACAGACTTCTTTTCTTGATTTTTCCCTTTTTCAGTTTTTTTATTTTTTCTGTTTTTTAAGTCTTTTATTTTTTCATTTTTTATTGTTTGCCATTAATAGTATTTTTTTCATTTTCTTCAATTTTTAAGGCCTACCAGTACATTAACAGGTGGTGAATCCACCTAGGATATATTATCCCCACACGTATGGGATATCAGGACTGCAAATTAGTTGTAAATAATCATTGTACATACCATGAACTTGGTGTATGTTATATGAAATGGCCAGTGGTTGTAAATATTGTGTATATATTATGAATTTCCCCGATGTGTACAATATATCAATTTAGGATAAGGTCACCAATTAACTAGAGTAACTTTTTTACACTGGGTTATTAATCAATAAATGAATTTTGTCTTTAGCATGCATAATTAATGCATAGAGTGCAGTATTCATGTTCAAAAGTTAATATATAGTACAGTATGCATTCTAATGTACATTCGTTTAGGAGCTCTGAGGAAATATAATCTGGCTGATAAAATTTCATTTATAAAGGTAAAAACCGATATTGTGTTGTGTGCAATCTGGCAGCTTACTTGACCTTTGTTTAAATAGTCTTGGAAGTAAGAAGATAAAAAAAAAAAAGCTGGCGCCTGCCACAGTATTTTAAGAGATCTGGCAGCAGAAACTGTGAAAGGTGCGTTTTACAGGTTTTTGTTCGTGGTCTTCTCCTCAAGAAAGCGTTTTTGTGAAGTTCTGTTTATACACAGGATAAGCACAGTGATTGTATTATGCACTTTTAACTCTTTCTTTCCCTTTCTGTGTAATCATCAACGTGCTGACTGTGTTTTTGGTATTACTGCAGGCCAGTCCATCTTCCCGTGATGGTGGCGCTCTGAACTGCACAGCAGGCCCAACCACCAGCGCCCCTCAATCGGCAGAATTCGAGCAAAGCCTCAAGCCAAGCAAGGAGCGCCCACGTGTTAATGATCAGGACAACAGCTCGGACGTGGAAAGTGCAGTAACTGCAAGTAAGTCGTGTAACATGCATGACTTGTTGCATTTGTACTACATTGTAAAACATCCTGTGTTTTTTTTTTTTTTTTTTAAGTTGTTTTTCTTTAGATATGTGATAAGAAGATAAAAAGATAAACACAATTGAGACTTTGGGTCCGAAGGGTGGGTATTTCTAAATGCTTCAGTAAGCAGAGTGGGCTTTTCATTATGTTTAAGCAAGTCACACTGTTGCATTGTTAAAGGGATGCTCTAAGCACCAAAATAACTTTAGCTTAATTAAGTGTTTTTTGGTGTGTACATCGTGCCCCATGTCACTGTTTTATTTGTTGCTGTTTAGAAGTTAAATTACTTTGTTTACACAGCCCTAGCCACACCTTACCTCAGGGCTTGACAAATTTGCTTGGAATCTAGGAGCCAGCTAAAAAAAAGTTAGCAGACAGTTTTTTTTAAACTATTAAAGTTTAATTTTCAATGATAAATATACAATTCTGAAAGAGGCACTACAATCACCAGAACTTTTACAGCTTACTGTAGTTGTTCTGGTGCCTATAGCCTGTCCCTGTAGCCTTTTTAGAGAAAAGGCAGTGTTTACATTGCTGCCTAGTAACACCTCTAGTGACAATCACTCAGACGGCCACTAGAGAGTCCTGTGTCAGTGCTGTTCACTGTCTCCACACTCTGTATGGAGGCGCTGAATGTTACCCATAGAGAACATGCGCAATATCCTCCCAATGCTTTCCTATGGGAAAGCATTGGTTTAGCAGAGATCATAAAGATGGATGGATCTCAGCCATGAAAGCGTAACAAGCCGCGGCAAAACCGGCATGGCGTGGGGAAAAGGGTGAGTAAAAACACCTCTCTCATGTGATGGGAAACAGACACATACACTGACATACATACACATTTTCTCACAAACTCACATTGACTTTTTTATGAATCCACCCAGCCTCTCTACCTCAGTGGATCTTTCCTTTGGGTCCAGTGGGGATGCTCTTCCTGTGTGCGAGGGAGCAGTAATCTACCTGCAGCTCCTCTCTGCTCCCTGTAGTGATGCTGGGGCCGGAATCACGTCATATTCCGGCTACCGGGATCACTATACAGCGCGAGGAAGCAGTGAGGATCAGTCGACTCGATTTGTCGAGACCTGCCTTACCTGAATGAGACTCACACAGCCTGCTACACACTTCCTCAAAAAAGGTTTACTTTTGGAACCTATCACAGTAGGGTGTGTTACTATGTCCTGTCTAACAGCATGCTCATGCAAAGTAGCCTCCTGTATGGAATTATATAATTAAAGAGGAAATCAAAACTTCATAGGAAGAATCAATAATTCCTTGAAACCTGCAGACTTGTCTGCATTAACACAAAAGCACATTTGGGGACCCATTCCAGCACAACGCTAGTATTTTATTTCTTTCATATATTTTGTAAAAGACCCAGAAGAGACTTCAGTGAGAAGCATTTGACTGGACACTGTCCAACATAAACAATGAAGTTCGTTCTTGGCATAAATGGGGTGGATGGTGGATCGGCTTAGCTACAGAACTTGTGGAAGAGGTAGGATTTTAAGGACTTAGGAAAATAATTTTGAGGAACTCATAAATGCATTTTTAATTTTTTTTTATATTAACTGCTTTGTTGAAGTGCTTTTAAAAATATGCTTTTTAAAAATCTAGATCTTTGAGGTTCTTAAAGGATACTATAGTGCTAGAAATACAAATCTGTATCACTTGCACTATAGTTCCCTCTGGGCCCCCTCTACCTGCATTTAAAGGGTTAAAAAACAAAACAAAAAAACTTGTAACACTTGTGCTGTGCTAAGTCGGTGATCCGTCTCCTCCAACGTCATCCAAACACCTGGTAGAGACCCACTAGGTACTGCCTTAGTACTGCTATGTAATTATGTAGTTTCTATAAAACGGCAATGTTTTACATTGCAGCACTAAGGGGGACCAGGACACTGCGCACAGAACACTTCAGTGAGCTGAAGGTGTGTGAGTGCCTATAGTGTCTCTTTAAATGTGTACATAATAGGCAGTCAGGGTTTATTCACTAAACCTCAAATTGTGGAAATCAATACTAAAATTATTTAGCAAACCTAAAATTTAGGTGGGTGATATTTTAGTTTCTTTTTTAGAGTTTTAATTTTTTGGCCTAAACTTTTCAAATCGCTTGGTAAATGTCACAAGATTCCTGTATTGTGAATGAATGTGCATGTTCTAATATTGTTTGTCAGGAGAGGAGAGGATTCCACACCACCGATGAAGATGCGGGGTGTTGGAGTGTCGGAACTTTAATCAAGGCACCTTTGACATTTTTGGTACAGCTTGAAAACACAAGCCATCATTTTAAAAATAATAAATAAACCAATCCGTGTGGTAAGCACAGTGTTAACTGTTTCTGATGTTGGAGGAAAATCTCAAATCTTCCAAACAGTCATGTGACATGTTAATGGAATTTTGGAGGAGACAGAATTACAGAGCCCGAGGGACAGGACAGGTGCTACATTTAACCCCCCCTCCCCACCCTAATCCTCCTCCGCCCCTCATCCCAGGGCAGGTGATCGTGTATTTCTGTTATTGGGAGGTTCCTGCTCCTGGCCGTCGGCCAGCTGCTCTTCCTGCAGTCACTGATGCTTTGCATGTGGCTGGGAGCAGATATGAGGTGTGCTTGTGTCACCTGTACGAGAGAGAGATCAGGCCAAGCCTCAGCAGCAGCTGCTTAATTAACCTCCTTACACAAGGGAACAATAGAGGGTCACGCCCTGCTCTATCGTATGCTAGATCAATGTGATTTATCTTTTTTTCCCTTTACCCCAGCAGCATGAATATTTATGGGGTATTGGAAACCTTGCAAGTCTCTGTACCCTGACTGTGCTTGATTTACATGTTGAAAGGGACTTGTGAAGTTTTATAATCTCTGCCAGCAGCCTCACATCTTGATAGAAGTAATGTACTGTTATTTTGATATTTTTATTTTTGACATCTATATCTGCTCTGTACCGAGAGCAATTGCCATTTTCCCTAGTGTGCGGTGAGAGTGAATGTGACTTTCCTTACTGTGCGGTGAGAGCGAATGTGACTTTCATTACTGTGTGGTGAGAGCGAATGTGACTTTCCTTACTGTGCGGTGAAAGCGAATGTGACTTTCCTTACTGTGCGGTGAAAGCGAATGTGACTTTCCTTACTGTACGGTGAAAGCGAATGTGACTTTCCTTACTGTGCGGTGAAAGCGAATGTGACTTTCCTTACTGTGCGGTGAAAGCGAATGTGACTTTCCTTACTGTGTGGTGAGAGCGAATGTGACTTTCCTTACTCAGCGGTGAGAGCGAATGTGACTTTCCTTACTGTGCGGTGAGAGCGAATGTGTCTTTCCTTACTGTGCGGTGAGAGTGAATGTGTCTTTCCTTACTGTGCGGTGAGAGCGAATGTGTCTTTCCTTACTGTGCGGTGAGAGCGAATGTGTCTTTCCTTACTGTGCGGTGAGAGCAAATGTGTCTTTCCTTACTGTGCGGTGAGAGCGAATGTGACTTTCCTTACTGTGCGGTGAGAGCGAATGTGACTTTCCTTACTGTGCGGTGAGAGCGAATGTGTCTTTCCTTACTGTGCGGTGAGAGCGAATGTGTCTTTCCTTACTGTGCGGTGAGAGCGAATGTGTCTTTCCTTACTGTGCGGTGAGAGCGAATGTGTCTTTCCTTACTGTGCGGTGAGAGCGAATGGGACTTTCCTTACTGTGCGGTGAGAGCGAATGGGACTTTCCTTACTGTGTGGCGAGAGCGAATGTGACTTTCCTTACTGTGTGGCAAAAGCGAGTGAAGCATTTCGTACTGTGTACCGAGAGCGAGATTGAGATATTAATTCTGTACCAAGAGCGTGTGGGACAATTCCTGCTCCATACGAAGAGTGCAGCCTTCCCCGCTCCACACTGAGAACGAGCGCAATGTTCCCCACTCCATGTTGAAAGTGAATTTGGTGTTTCCTGCCATGTATCAAGAGGGAGTGCGCCATTTGCTGCTCTATATGGTGTTTTGTGCATGACCTCATACAATTTTTGCCAGCCTCTTCTCATGGGGGGCCCCCGAGGCTGGCAGGGGTTCTCCCCTGAGCTCTCTCTGCCCAGCTCCCTCGCACGCACGCAGTGATGCCGGAGCCGAAATATGACGTCACTTCTGCTCCGGCATCAGTAAGCGCAGATCAGTTTTCGCACCAGAGCCCCATGGATCGTGTGTACGCCACTGGATATCACAATCCTATTTCTGCACAGTACTGCTAAAAGGTTGCCTACCCCTGGTCTAGTCTATACATATGCTGCGATGTAAGTATGGTGGGGGCAGTAGTAATGGTTAAACCCGAGTTTGCTGCCTGTGCATAATAGATGTATTTCAAAACACAGCGGAAAATTGAAAAGTCTTCAGCACCGTACTCTCTTAAGGACCGGTGATGGGACAATTCTTGGCCTTTAAATAACTTGTAAATGCCCCATTCATATAATGCAAACATTCCATCCGGGGATTTAAGTCTCTAAGGACCAGATTGTGATGATGGCATTAAATAGCACTAGTTCTTAAGATGTTAATGTTTACTAAAATTGCTGTGTACTGCTCAGCAGAGAAGCTATTGTTTACTGGTTAGGCCTGTCCCTACATGTCAAGAACAGATGCATAAAAGGGAGCCTGGATATGTCATGTGCTTATTAATTAGCTGACGAGATGTCCGTTGCAGGCATGCATCTAATTTGCATATAGAATTAAGTAACATTTGGGAGGCACGGTCAACTGATTGCAAGCTCCAGGGTCAGCTCTGCTAATGAATCCTCATTGTATCATGTTACATTACAGGAGTTCATTAGAGTCACTATTATTTTGCAGCTGCAACCTGGTGGCAATTAGACTCCAATTCATCTCTGTTACTGAATGTTTAGAGTGGATATTTGGCTGTTTTACATGTCAGCAGTAAGTCTATTTTTTTTTTTGTGGGGAACGGGAATAGCATGGGTCGAACAAAACATTTCTTTAGTGCAATGCTTTGCTTGCAAGGGGTTTATTAGTGTATCTAGCCCAGACTGTTTATTAATATTGTAACTTTTAAAATTTATTTTATGTTCTGCATAGCTGTAGAATATGGCAATTTTTGCCGCACCAATGGGCAGAATATGGAGTGTTGCAAGGTTCCTGTCTGAATCTCTTGTGTGACATAACTGTGTCTGCAAAGTGATATAGCCATATATTCATTACAGCTAATTTAACTGGCAAATTTAAGACTAAAGAGTAATTCTGTATCTGTTTTACATGTGTAACATTCCATTTCTTGCCTTGATTGCCACTCTCTATATCCTGCATGTTATTGCTTCCTTCTGACACTGTAATGTAACATCAGTCACTCAGAAGTCACTCCTCTCCTTTGGACCCTAAAATTTGTGTAACATTTAGTGCAATCCCTTATCTGTGCTAACAAGTGATGTAACTTGCTGAAGCAAATTTCTGTGCTTTACCAACTGATCCTGCTAGTTTATTCCACTCTAAAAACGCAGCTCATTGTTGCTGGTCTTGGAACAGAGGGGTTAAGCTGGGCTGAGATAGTCCCTGGCACAGGTTTGAGCACACAGGCTGGGCAGCAGTGTAACATGGGTGGGATGAGCAGTCTGTCTGCCTGCCTGCCTGCCTGCCTTCTTTCATTTTTTCTACCACTCCTCTTGGCTTAGAGGAGGAAAATGGTCCTAATTTGCAGTCAATAAATTAGCCGTTGCTGTGAGTCAGGAGTAGCGCCAGGCAGACAGGCGGTCAGGAAGTGGCTCAGAATTGGAATCCGGTCTTGGAAGAAGGGGGAGACCCAACATAGAGGGAGAGGAGGTGAAGCTGCTACACGGCAAGCTGTCTGTGTGTGTGTGTGTGTGTGTGTGTGGGCTCAGATAGTGGGTAATGTGTGTGCAGCAGTCATCATATCCCCAGCACCCTAATTTACTCTAGCAAGACCCCACAAGCGTGATAACCACCTCTAAATGGAGGGAAACAGCAGGGGATGGATACCAAGTCACTTAGGTGAGTGTGTGAAGGGGAGGGGGCTTGGATTTTGGGAAGAGGATTTAAAGAGTGGGATGGATTCAAAGGGAAAAATAAGAAATTAATTTGTCTTGTGACCCATTTAGTTACTCTGCTGCTCATTCTCCTCTCTCACCTGAGAATACCCCTTTACCCCTGAAGTGTGGGGCAAAAGCAGATTTCACCTTTGACTTGGTAAATGCCACACAGGAGCTTCGTAGAGCAAATGTATGGCTCACGTTCTCCTGATTCACAAACTTTATATTTGAAGTTTCTATGCATTGAATCTGTGAACACAACACCTCTCATATTAGCTGCAAACAATCCAATAAACTACCCAAACCTCCTTCTCCTTCTCCCTCTCTCTGATGGATGGCTTTTCTCCCCCATCAGTCTCTGTGTGTGACTTTTGGATTACTCTGACACTTAATTTTCACTCACACAAGCATTGATATAAAGCAGCACTTTGTGATTAAATTAACCTCAGAACTCTGCGTGCCTGCCGTCCTGGTATGCAAGGGGTTAACGTAGCATTCCTGGAGGTGTAGGCGTCATGTGCCCCTTGTCAGTAGGTGTTTATTTTGCCATGTCTCCTGTGCTTGGAAGGCCCTGTGTGGCCCTAGCTCCCTGTCTCTCTGATCTGTCTCCCACCAGATCAGTCCCCCCCCCCCAGTCTGTGGCTGTTCCTCTGATCCCCAGAGCCCTCTATCTGCACACTTTCATCTTCCTGCCTCTTTGTAATTAGCTGCACTTCACACCTCTGTCACTGGCTCTCTCAGCTTATTAATATCCCACTTTAATATCTTATTCTTTCTCTCAGTGCTCCATTAGCCCTGTTATCATACCCTGCATCCTCCTCATTTTATTCCCATCTCTCTCTCGATTCTCGTTTTCTGTATCCCTCATTTATTTCTGTAGACTCTATATACCTCTCTAAGGCGTATATATCGCTTTACCCATTAGTTTCTCAATGCCTCTTGTCTTAGATCTGTTTCTCCCTCTAGATTCTGAAAATCTATTTTTTTCAGCTGTTTTTAGCTTCTTCAGCTCTCTGTGGAGCTGTTTACCGCACGCTAGATATTTCATTTTTCTCTAGATTCTTCATTTCATTATGTCTCTAGATTCATTTTGCGCTCTCTCATCTCATTGCAGATGCTTTCTGTCCTTTTAGATTCTTCTCTCTACCTCGATTCTTTGTCTATCTGTTCGCTGCTCATCTCAGACTCCTTTCCTTCCGGTCGGGGTTTTCTTTTTTTCTTTTTTTTTTTTTTGTGTTGTTATTTCATCCTCTTTATATTATACTTCACTCTTAAAACTAACTTTAATTAATCTTTGTTTTTCTTCTCTCTCTGTCCTCACATCTAGTTTCCAATCGTTTTAGTTTGCATTTACAGTTCCTTGTTCATTCTGTCACTTCTTTTCTGAAACTTCCGCTTGTGCCAAGTTTACCAGTTTGAATAGGGCTGTGAAGTCCCTGTGCCATGCAGAATTCTCAGCTGCTTAGACTGCATGCTAGCTATCCTGCTGGTGGTTTCCAACACCGTCAATAAGACACGCCAACGGTCCATGTTATAGAATTGGGAAATACCTAAATTTTGGACTGAGATCCAACAAGCACCGTGGTTTCACTTATCACAATAATCTGTGGTTTATCTTTGATGTACCTCCGCAGAGCATCATTGATCCACTCCATGATGGTTACAGAATATAAGCCTGGCTTGCCTATTGGTCAATAAGGAACTGCTCACTTCTTGTAGAACTGCAACTTTTATAATCTCTTGCTAGGCATTAGTTTGGCAAAGCATAATGGGAGTTGCAGTTCAAAAACATCGGAGAAGAGACTGCACTTGTGTTCCTTTTAACTAGGGATGCACCGAAATGAAAATTCTGGGCCGAAACCGAATATTTAGGATGCCCTTGGCCGGAAACTGAAAATGACTTTTTTCCCCCAAATGATTTTAAACTTTTTTTTTTCTATAATTTTATTAATATTAGACTTTTTAATGAATCTAATATGAAAAACATCCCTTCTCTTTTAATGGTTCCCAGCTACCCCAGTGTTCCTTTTCCCTTCCCTGTACCTTAGTCCCCACCCCTTAATGTTAAAGAAAAAAAGAAAAAATAGTTCAGCAAATTTGACCCAGTTTCGTCCAAAATGGGATAGGCACATTTTCGGCCCAAAATGTTGTGCAGCTGAAATTTTGGTGCATCCCTACTTTTTATCCAGGACAGGCCAGAATGCCGTGTCTAATGATATCTGGTTTGAACACTGCCTTAAGAGATGAGTCTTAAAAATCTTATCGAGACAGGTGTGGTTTCACAATTTTTTGGGCTTGATTTAATCTGGTATTTTTACAAGGGTCCAGTAACTCTTATCAGCACTACCAGTGACAAATTCCATTTGTGTAAAATGATGTGCAGTAGTGTTGCAGTATATTGCTCTACTATAACATTTTATTTTTGTTTGTCTACAAAAAATAAAGGCATCTTTTTTGGCCACAGAATGTTAAAGCCATAAACCCCCTTTATTCCTCTGCAGAGCATGTGTTAGTGGGTTGCCTCCATATGTTATTAGCCAGTTGTCATTGATTTAGTTTAGTTTTGTTCATGTTCTGGATGTGTTCAATTTCTATGGAGATACATTTTTATGCATATCAGAGGGCTATGGCCAAAATCTTAATAAACATCTCTTTGGCCTTGCTGAGTGCCACCGTTGTTCATAAGCATGTTTCTCCCCAGGCATAAAAAAGCCAGACCTGTTGCTAAATATTGTGAAGGGTTTGGCCCTCCGCCGCTGCTAGAATAATACAGTACTTTAAGCTTATGTAGTAGCATAATTATCATAATGATGGTAATCCGTGCTTTCAGTCCATGGGCCAGCTTAGAACAATGGTGGCAAAAATTTTTTTTGTCAGAGCACCAAATCCTCCTCTGAAATATCAAAGTGATTTATAAGTGCACAGAGGCCGATCTCCAGCCTGGTTCCACGTTTCCATCTCCTCTACGGGTTTTTTTATTGCCACCTTTTGTTGTTTAAGCTGGATATAGACGTTTAACATGTTGCAGACTGACCGATACAAAGTGCTGGCCAGGGGTATGGAAAATATGTATGTTCTCCGAAGGAAAGTAATCGTGAAGAACACTGTGATTCCATGATTTGTTTGCAACTGCTCACTGTAATGGCACTGTCTTTCCTAGAGCGATGGAGACACTTTAAATGAACACTATCGGGTTAGGAACAAAAACGTGTATTCCTGACCTTATAGTGTTAAAACCACCATTTAGGGGGCTTGTCCCCCATACCTCTATATTTAGAAAGGGTTAAAACTTTTTTCCAATGTCGCAAGGGTCCAACAGCACTGGCTTCGTCCCCGATCCTCCTCAGAATTGATGATCTACACCAATCCATTGCTTTCCCATACGGAAAGCATTTGAATGACTGAGACCGCCACAGGACCAAACGCAGGCCGGGCCAATCAGCATCTCCTCATAGAGATGCATCTCTTTGAGGAAAGTTCAGTATCTCCATGCGGAGCAACTGGAGGTGTCCCTAGGCTTTATTATAAACACTGCCTTTTCTCTGAAACAACAGTGTTTGCATGAAGAAGCCATCAGGGACTGACTATAGTCACCAGAACAACTACAATGAGCTATAGTTGTTCTGGTGACTATAGTGTCCCTTAGCACTGGTGGAAACATACAATGAAGGTGTTATGCAGAATTTATTTTTGTATATTAAGTACAATTAAATAATGGGTCACAGAGCTATGTTTATGTTTAAAGTATGGGTTCCAAACAGTTATGACTTGTACTTAAAACGATTAAGAACCAGTGGCTCAGATCCAGGCCATTTTATCACTGGCCATTGAGCCTCTGGGCTTCTTTGTGTAACGTATGTGGGGTTAAAATAGATGAAGATTACCCTTGTAGTGGATCCTCATTCATAGATATGGGAACTAGGAGAGGTGGATGTATTTGGGGAGTGAGTGGGAGTGTGAAATGGACCAGATCACCCCTGGTCATGCATCTCCTTGTTAAGTTTCTAATTCATGGAGGTATACCACCGAGGAGACATAGACCCCTATGAGTCTGCTTGGTTGTACCCTCTCACCTCTAGTTGTTCATCATTAAGTATACAACACGTGGCAAAGTACTCTGCGTTCACTCAGGTTACGGTATGTTCGCTCTAGGGTTCAGTTAGTGTGTTTATGCATGTAATCTTAAATAGTTTGGATTGAGTGTGTGTGTGTGTGTGTGTTTTGGTTGTTTTTTCAGGTTTGGTTAGTGTGTATTTCAATGTGTACTCGTTTAGGGTTTGGTTAGTGTGTATTTCAATGTGTACTCGTTTAGGGTTTGGTTAGTGTGTATTTGTGTAATTGCTCATCATAATTTGTTAATGTGTGTTTGTGCACACTCAGGATTCCCTAGTGTCCCCATGGCACACTCAGTAGTGTGTGCTTCTGAGTGTTTGCTTGCCCGGTTTAGTTAGTGTGTGCTTCTGAGTGTTTGCTTGTCAGGTTTAGTTAGTGTGTGCTTCTGAGTGTTTGCTTGCCAGGTTTGGTTATTGTGTGCTTTCTCAGGCTTTAGCTACTATGTTTTTGTGTATGTACAGGTTTGGTGTGTGTTTGTGCTTGTTTACGTTTGGTTCTATATGTACACACTCAGGTCTGGTAACTGTGTTTCTATGTGTATATGTGCTCGATTAGGGTTTGGTTAGTGTGTGTTTTGTGCACGCGTTGCCTTTTTATTAAAAGTGATGGCTGCAGGGCAAAGAGAATTACATTGGAGACAGTGGCTTTGGCAGCGAGCCCGTGTTCCCGCTGAGTCTCTGGTGGGGGTGTATGAGAGGTGAGGATATGACAGCCATCTCAGGAGCCGAGTTTATTGCTTTCTGACATGTTGGGGCACAAACAGAGCTCAGCATGTGTTTTGCTTTCCCTGGCCATGGGGAGGAGGGAGAGACGGAAAGGAAGGTTTTACTACAGAAACATCTTATCCCTGACTTACCCTTCTTGCCTGCATACTGGCTTAACTATATCCTTAGCCCAGCTCACATACCGGCTTAACTATATCCTTAGCCCAGCTCACATACCGGCTTAACTATATCCTTAGCCCAGCTCACATACCGGCCAAACTGCATCCTTGGTCCAGCTCACATACTGGCTGAACTGCATCCTTGGTCCAGCTCACATACCGGCTGAAGTGCATCCTTGGCCCAGCTCACATACCGGCTAAACTGCATCCTTGGTCCAGCTCACAGACCGGCCGAACTGCATCCTTGGTCCAGCTCACATACTGGCAGAACTGCATCCTTGGCCCAGCTCACAGAACGACACAACAGCATCCTTGGCCCAGCTCACATACCGGCAGAACTGCATCCTTGGCCCAGCTCACATACCGGCAGAACTGCATCCTTGGCCCAGCTCACATACCAGCAGAACTGCATCCTTGGCCCAGCTCACATACCGGCAGAACTGCATCCTTGGCCCAGCTCACATACCGGCAGAACTGCATCCTTGGCCCAGCTCACATACCGGCAGAACTGCATGCATGGCCCAGCTCACATACCGGCAGAACTGCATGCATAGCCCAGCTCACATACCGGCAGAACTGCATGCATGGCCCAGCTCACATACCGGCAGAACTGCATGCATAGCCCAGCTCACATACCGGCAGAACTGCATGCATAGCCCAGCTCACATACCGGCAGAACTGCATGCATAGCCCAGCTCACATACCGGCCAACATTTTTTAATATTTATTTATTTATTTTTAGTAAAAACGAGGTCGCACTTAGGTGAAAACATAGTCTGCAATGAAATGGAGTTTATGTAACAAGGAAAATGGATGATGAAATGGCGAAACTAGATCTGTAGTTTGTTCATACTGAGATGTGGTAGTCAGTCGTGTTTTGTACTTCATGGGTGGCCCATTTAAACCTCTAAAGCTGCTGCAGGGCTGCATCATCAGCATGGCTCAGAGAGATAAGTGTTGCAGTCCTGTGCGAGTAGGTTTGAAGCAATTGTCACCAAATCACCTGCCCCTTTCCCGCCATATGGCACAAGGCACGTCCTTTATCAGCTAGATAAAGGCCCTGCATAGAAGCTGGCTTTACTGCTGCAATAAAGGCAGAGTTTATTCTACACATAAAAGGCACACTTTAAAAAACCTGGGCAAGCGGCGCTGGAAGCATGCCAGTGTGTGTGTGCGCGCAGATGGCACGATAGAGAGTTTATTCTGTAGGAATTTATTGTTGATCCAATGTGTGTTTCGATTATATGCAATTCAGGAACATATAATATTTTGCAATAGAAGTATAATCTGGAACATTTTAGCTTTATTCCTGTACTGACGTACTGTATAACCAGCACACTTTCTTAACAAATACCACTCAGCTGAGAGGCTGCTCAAGGCACACGTTACTCCTTTACTTGTATTTTAAGACCCTTATTAATCCCAGGCCCTGCGTGAGGATTGAGATACTGAGTGACCCGATTAGGAAGCCTGTAAGTAAATGTAATGTGTGCAAGAGGCGAAAGTATGTCACAAGCAATACATCTAGCCCCCCAGACAATGATTTCTTATTGGTTATAATATAGTGGGTTTGTTAACACTATAATGCATTCTTATCCGAGCACAGGGAGGTAGTATTGGGAGGGTGAGATGCTCTGTAGAGCCCCTGATTGATGTCCCTTGTCTCTGGCTCCCCCATTTGGATGAAGAATGAAAACGGTTACCCAAAATGATAGATCCTTGTAGCAGCCTCACTACGAATACCGCTGTGCACAAAGGGTTAAAAGCTCCGCTGGGCGCTCATGCAAGGATTTTGTGAGCAGATGGTGAAGGATTAATGGCCGATGAGTGTAGGGCTAAGGGGGGGCATAGTGCAGCAAGGGAATGTGAAATGGTAGCCTTGTATTAACTCTATCACTGCCAGCCCAGCAGATCATGCATTAAAACCTCTCCCTAAAAATCTACGTATATTGTATTCCTGAGACCCTACTTCTGAGATGCCAACTACATTTTTGCATGCTGTTTGTTTTGTGTTTTCCTCCTAAACTAAGAATTGTGGTGAATTGACAAGATTTGCAAATTTCAGGGCAAGAATAAAGATTATTCAACTGAGCTATTTCTCCCACTTTGTTTTTTTTTTAACCCTTGCTAATTGCCCCAAATTCCTAGTTCACTGATTTAACCTTTATAAAGCTACTGATTACACATTATGCCCATCAGAGAAGACCAATGGAGTCTATGTACATGGCTATAGCCAGGCACTTGTAATATACATCGATTGTGTGGTATACAAGGTGCTGTGAATGTCATTATGACACATAGAAACAACATCTATGCACCTGACATGCCAGGAAATATTAGGCAGGGGTTAAAGGTCACTGCTCCGGGGGTCACTCCAGTTAGTGACATTGCTCTAGGATATGGTTTCTCTCCTAACAAAACATGCAAAGATGAAAGATATGGGGTATTTGTTAAGAAGCAATTCTGGAGGCAAAGGTCAAAAACTGGAGCAGTTTGCAGGGACATTCCATTGGTTTCCATGGAGACTGCTCCACACATAGAACTTTACCCCACAACTGATCTTTGTTTCCAAATCTCTATTGACACAATTAAGATGATCATTTAACCACCATCATGGAGAAATGGCTAGGGGACTGTACATATTTTTAAAAAAATTCGCCAGTGCAGCTATTTTGGTTTTAGTTGTCATTTATAAAATAAGTATTTCCCTGACCAGTTACCTAAAATTACGAGTTTAGTGAATAATCCCATCTTGTGTCTAGGCAGAAACTTCTCAGAAGATCTCTGATACTGTAATTCTGTCATAAAGCTTTACTATTCTAAATATAACTTGATTTAATTATTCCTCTCGTGTACCTAACCTCCTCATACCGTCAGCTCTTTAAATGTGAAATTGAATCACGGTGTGAGCTTTAACCCCTTAAGGACACATGATGGAAATATTACGTCGTGATTCCCTTTTATTCCAGAAGCTGTGTCCTTAAGGGGTTAAATGCCCTCCCCCCCAATCTACGAGTGTTTGTTCTGTAAAGGTGGGCACTTAGATTTAAAATGTGGAACTATCATTTATTGAAATAGCCAGCTGGCTGTATTTGCCCAAGGGTCGCATCAAGTCCACTCAGCCTATTGTGCTTGTACCCTTTGTCTATTTGGCCTTATCCTCTGTATTACCACAATAACCCTCGCGTTGACCTCTGTACAGCGTGTGTGACCCAGGTCTTGCCGCTCGGAAGCCTCCAGTTTATCGCGGTAATTTGGTGCCGTGTGTCCTGCTTGCTTTCGCATTGTTATATTGGAGCGTTTCTGCTTCGATGTTTCTTCTGGCACACACAGCATTAACACCTGTCAGAAGGCCCTGCACCTAACTGCAGATGGGCAAACTGCTTCCTTAGACCAACACAGTGTTGCTCATAGTTTATTGCACTTTGTAGATTTATCACACTATGCTGAAAGGTGAACATTGGCTCATATTAAAACCAAATCCATATCTCGACAAATACAATAAAGTGGAGTGTTTACAAGGAGGGCTGGAGATTGGATAATAACACATTCAGGATCTTAAAGCGTTAACCAGACTATGGCTCATCAGTGTGTCTGCGTTGGGCTCCGTGTAACAGAGCAAGGCCAATCTGCCTGTCTCTCACCTGCTCCCGTCTGGATGTCAGCAGGCAGGCACATTCTTGCTGGCAGAAGCCTTTGTTTGCTCCCCTACCACAGCCCAACGAGTTTGAACAGTCGGCCCTTGGCATGGTGACCTTAGCAGGTGTTTTGAGAGGGATAAGCTGAACCTGCAAATACTTGCCAAGCCGTGAAAAGGCGGGATGTGTTAACTCTTTGTAGTTCTGACATTTGTGTGCAGCAATCCCTTTCATTCTAGAGCCGAGTGCGTGAGAATTGATTGGCGCTTTGCTTCCCCGTTTCCTGGCTAATTTGTAGTCTTTTCTTTTGGCATTGTCTTCAGAAGAGCGTCATGCCTGTCGTGGGCAAGCTTCCGATGTTAATTGTCTTCACATCCACCCACTCTTTACTAGGAGGCTATCCTGCACATTTATCCTGCCAATCCTGAAAATTGGTATTTCTTGACATGACGTATTGACTTTTAATATTCAAAATACTCCAATCCATCATCCATCATTTGTTGCCAACTATTGCACGTCTCTCCTTAAAGTCAGTCCTCCTGCAGTTAAATACTCCACCGTGCTGTGGGACTGTTTATAAATTAGTAGTTTATCATGAAAAAACTGGAATGAAACCGCTCAGTTAGCTGGAAGAATGGCTTGAATCAACTTGGCAAATAGTTTTATTCATGTAATTTTGCATGAATGAAGCTATTTGCAGGTACATGGCCACAGTGCAGGCGCTGTCATAGAAGGCTCTGATAGAGCTGTACACGTCACAAATGACTTTTAACTGCGAGCATAAATCATATCCTATCATCATACAGGGATGACAAGCCTAAAATCCACCTGTGATTGGAGAAAAGGGATTATTAGTTTTATATTTAAAATGTTCACTGTTGAGTAGTGTGCTACAGAGCAAGCCTGCACTGTAGCCTGGAATGATGGAGTTAACTCCCGGCCCACAAATTCGGGCAAGTTTCTTCAAATTCCCAAGCCTTTAGGATTCAGGCTCTGCCCTTACCAGAAGCAACCACTCCTTGTTTTGTGTGTTGGTATCCGGTGAGGGAAACCGTTCACGCTTGTGGCCTGCTACGTCACCTCTTTCTTCAAGAGTGCGCCTTTCCCGTGCCCACCCCTACAAACCACCCTCATGGACAGTGCCCCTCGCGTTGTGGATATTTTAAGCTGTGGATGACTAGGGTTACAGGCCACATCCTGTCTGAGTCACACATCAGGCAATGCCCCACACAGAGACAAGTTCCATCTCTGTCCACTGACCACTAAGGTGAGCAATATGTGAATTCTGCCAGTATCACATGACAGCAGGCTCTGTATTCAGTAGATTCATAGAGATCAGGTTAAACTCTGCATTAACGTGTTCTATTGGAACCTTTCTGCGGAACTGTTACTTACCCTTCTGGCTCGTAAAGCATTAACACCTGTCAGGGGAACCTGCTCCTCAGTGTGGAGGCGCAAAGTTAATATCCTTTAGATTAAACAAAGTGTTAGTTACAGTTTATCGCACTTTGTACGTTTATAACGTGTCAAAATGTCAAATTTACCTAATTTTAAAACACAATCCATGTCAGCTGCAGCAAGGTGAAAGCATTTAGGTCGGGAGCTGGTGACTGTAGAATAACACATTCAATAACCTAAATCCGAATGAAATACATATTGTCATTGCTTTATATATATTTTTTTATTATCACTGTTTTACAGTACTTTTTAGTTGATTCTTTAAAGGGGAACTATCATGGGAAAAAAAAACTTTATATGTTTTTCGTATTTCTTAATTGACTGCTATAGGCAGCCAGACCACTTAATCTCAAAGAAATGGTCCGGGTGCAGTGGCCCTGCAGTTTTGGTCCTGCAGTGTAAAACACTGTAAAATATGGTAATGTTTACATTGCAGGGCTAAACACACCTCCAGCGGTTGTTACACTGGCAGCCACTAGATGGTGCTCCATCTGTGAGAACCAATAATGATTATGTTCTTTCATGTAACCTTTTCTGATGCTTCTGATAGAGAGCATTTTTGATTGGAGGAGTGTGGCGCTCGTCGTGCAATGCTTTTTGCCCAAGTGCTTCTCTCTGAGAAGCATTGGATTGGTGGACAAGTTGGAAGACGTCCACATGCTTGCTGTCAAAAAATAAAAGGAATTGCCAAAACTCTCGGGGCTGGAGAGAAATAAGTATATTAATGTTTAATTTTTTGGAAAGGATAAGGGATAGTCAGATGTCACTGTAATGGCCGGTAAATGCTATTCCAAAAAAAAAAAAAAAAGTATTGTGTTTGGGACTGTAGATTCCCTATATTATATTAGATGCATTGTAGACGCGAAATGGCTATTACTTTTTAGATTTAAAAAATATTAAGATTTTTGTTCCCTGTTCTTTCTGTAGAATGCACAGGGAACACAGCAGCTCACACTGCAGGAAGGGCAATTAACCAAAACCTCAGTCAGGATTATTCCTTAAGGAAAAAATTCTCCAATGATGGGAGGCTCCGGTGCCTGTCATAGATAAAGGTAGATAAACGGTTAAAACCTCTGCCCTAGTTAAGTCCTTCCACGTCTGAGAGGGTTAAAAGCTAAATTCTTCACTTCTGCTTCTGTCAGCAATTTCTGTAACTGCATCCCTTCTCTTTCTCATGAAATGTTACTTTTTGTTAACCTTGGTATTCTTAGATAGGCCTCTCAAGTAAGTAATTGTTGCTTTTTTCATGTACACATGCGCAGTAGAATTATGCAATTTTATATATGCGATGCTCTCTCGTTAAAAGCTTGACATTGATTTTTGAACTACAACGAAGTAAGTCTGTGGTTTTCTTATTCGTTCTCCCGAGCACTCGATATCCTAATTAGGAGCCCCTGGTTATCTCTGGGATGATTTATCCGTTATCAATTGCTATATCATGCCCAAATACAAATGAATAACTGTTAAAGAGATGTACCCCTAATGAAAATATGTATGCATTTAATTATGCTTTTTTTAAATGGCAAATTTTAGGAATGGGCAGAGCTTCAGCAAATTTTCAAAGTGTCTATGCCTTTTAATGCATGATTACAAAAACTAAGGCTAATTTTAAAAAATAAATAAAACCATAGAGGAACAGAAAAAAAAACCTGCACATTTTCTTAACGAATATTGGATCTATGATCGCAGTAGGTTTAGTTCATCATTACCCCTCACAGTGTATCTACCTCTGCACCAGACTTAAAAGAAAATAAATAATAATAATAATAATAAAAAAAAAAAAAAATATATATATATATATATATATATATATATATATATGTTCAAAGTTTGCACGCAATTTTTCTCAAAATCCCAGATATCGGCTGTCTGTAGGAGTTTTTCTAGGAATGGAGATGAGCCATTGTAATCTATAATTCAGGGCTCTGTTAAGCAGGTGAGCTATAGACTTGTGAAAGGATTACGCTGGTATTCCATCACAGGAGAGCTGTACACAGACACCAGCTTGGGAGGAAAGCTGCTGATAAATGGCAGAATGGGGGAGGCCTGTGCTAACACAGTGAAATTAATGGGCTCTGGATGGGAGGACAGTGGATCAGTTGGATGAATTCTGAGAGGTTCTGTCTGTATGTTTTATCTGTGATTCATGATTTTTTGATGATCTACATTGCTACACTTGTGTATATGTGTATGCGTAATATATGTAAAATACTGGTTTATTCATGCCTAATAAATCAGATTTTTATATTTAAAGCTAAAATGGGTGTATGTGTGTGTATTACATTTTTTTTTTCTTCTGTTTTTGGATGCTTCTGTAAAGATTGATATAACATTGCTCAGATTTTGAGCGCTGTATAGCTGCCTGGCACCTGATATTTCAGTGCATCTACAAAACATACGGATGTGTGTAAAATCCACGCATCCTACTCACTGCTAGTAAACTGTGATACAATCCATTCTTTATATTGGCTCCTACCCTTCCCTTCTGCTAGCATTTCCCAATATATTTTAATGACCATCAAAACTGACAAGTATAATGACAGAGCTTAAAATGTGAAAATAACGCTACGTGCGAGTTTCCTACAAACACTGTTAGTATTTCGTTTCTTCATAGAGGAAAAAAGAAAAATGTATAAAAAATTTAAGTGTCAGTAATATACTATGACGAATATAACATGCGGTAAAACACAATTGTAGTGACTGTTGAGCAGTAAAAAAAATAAAATATATATATATATATATATATATATATATATATATATATAGTCGCTTTTTTTTTTTTAAAAGGTTTTTATTTTTAGCAATAATCATTGCAAAACAATGAAAAATATGGAATAAAGAATAAGAATATAAATCAAACAAACAAAATGAATGGTGGGGGGCTGGGGGGAGGGAAATATTGATAACGTATGCTTTATGAAAAACAATACATGGTTTCAAGTAAGGTGTGAAAGCACTCCACCTGCACTGGCGATAAATATATATTTATATGTATATATAATTAGGTATATTTCCAATTTCTTACAAACCATAAGGACAATATTACCCTTCTAAACAAAGGTGTTGGTTTAAAGGAACCATGTCTATTTTTGCGGTGGCCCCATCTCTAACCCAATGATCAAGATTATAAGCACCTTCTTCTTGAAGGTGTTCAATGTTTGTTAAATGGAGCCATATGAAGGCTCTTGAACACGTGAGTTTGCAATGGCACATTTTCTGTCACAAATCTGTCAGTGTACCGTGCCATCTGCGCTATTATTTTACTTTTCATATGAAATCTTTGCCTCTTTACACTGCGTTTTGCACAATATTCGTATATTGTCAAGCTTGAATGTGTCTTTTTTGGTGGGGGGGTGGGTGGGGATGATGGGGTAGCTTGGATGTAACTACCTTGATTATTGCACAAAATGATCCACCCAGGTTAGGTTTAATATTTGTATCTATTGTATCTATAAAGGTTCCAGTTGCCAGTCTGGTGCTGGTGTGGGAGTGAGAGACAAGTGGCCCCCTCTCTGTTTTAAAGGAGGGGGTGTGAGAAAGGGGTAGACTGGTGTCATGCTGTGAAACCATAACTTACAGAGAGACATGCCAGAGCACTAAAGGAGTCCTGCATTTTATGCCTGTCTATAAATCAGTGGGCGCTGTCCTCCAGATTGTCTGAAACTGCCGAGCCCATATATTAGGTAGAAGTGCCTGGTGAAATGCACTCTGCGTTTTTAACCTCGATTCTAGGCGAAAGGGAACATGCCTTCCACGCAGAACTCATAGTGTTCCTTACTAGCCTTTTCACCCCAGACAAATGTGGAGCATCCTAGAAAAATGTTCAAAAAGTGTGCACGTTGTGGGCAACTAGTAAGGAATTCTTATAAGTGATGGCGCACATTGAGTTTTAGAATGAGGTGACCCAGCCACCGGCAACATTTTATAACCCGCACACATGTCTGTAGCAAGCTGTAAAACTCTAAGAGATTGTAGCAATCTGTTGAATATAGCTTCATTTGCGTACAGGCAAGAGTTGTGATCTCATAGTGGGTGAGGCGTACGGCTGTGTATCCTTGTATTCTTCAGCATTATTGTTTCTACTTTTCAAAGCTCTACACACGTGTTCTAAAAGCTCCTTTTGCTGTAAGTCTTTGTGTAAATGTAGGTAATATTACACATAGTCTGGTGACAGTCCCCATTGCCTGCCTCCCTTTTGAATGAGACCATATCTCTTGGTCCAAGTTAGGAAGGTCTATCCCTCCTGTGTGTTTAGTTCTGCATGGCTTGTTAATGGGATTCCAGAATGTCAGAGCTGCCCAGAAAGGTTAGGGAAACCATGAATCAAAGCGGACATCAATTAGTTGGTGGAAAGTAGGAGCAGCCTCCCAACAAGCTTGTCTTTCAATGTATATTCCTCTCTCCTGCTTTGCTGATGGTGTTAAGCAAAATCCCGGGATAGTTGTAGAAACCTGATTTCTCGAGTTTCTGTGCTTAAAGGGATACTATAGTGTTAGAAATACATATCTGTAATTCTAACACTATAGTGCCCTCTGGGCCCCCCACCCCGGCATCTTAAGGGTTAAACCCTTAAGTCTCTTATCCATTTCAAGCACCGATCTTTCTTGGTGCTGGGTCTTTGCTCCTCCTCCTCTGACATCATGGGTGGGCTAATGCGCACGCACGGCAAGTGTATTAGGCCACCCAAATAGGAAAGCATTGCTTCAGTGCCGAGCTATGGGGATTTCACTGAAGCTGGATGTCATCATGCAGAGCGTGAGGATGTCCACAGTCATTTAGTGGGGCCTAGAGTCCATTGGCATCCAGGAATTGCCTCTAGTGGCTGTCTTAGTTTTAGTCTTAGTTTCTCAAAAACTGCACTGATATACATTGCAGGACTTAGGGGGGCAGGGACACTTTTTAAAACACAGGTTTTTTAAATACATTTTTTATTGTGATCCAAAATGACCAGTGACCAGAAACCAGCAATAGAATGCACGATTTTGGGTCTCATGAGCATGAATGGTACCGGTTCTGTTTTGGAAGTTCAAGTCTCTCTGAGAGCATATAACCAAGTGCCAAGTTGATTGTGGTAAGACCAAACAAAATAATAGTCCCTACGGTGCAAATAGAGAAATTAGTGTTGTGTTTCAACTCCTTTTAGTTATTCTGGTTACAGAGAGAGCAGAGTGCAACTTTCTGATGGTATACTGCTGTCTGGCAGCAGAGGGCAGCACTATGCTTCTCATTAGCTTAGGCTTTTAAGCACCAACTTTATTGTACAGCCTTGTACTGTAACACCGGACTAGGGTAGAAGTACATATTAATATCAATCAGTGAAAATCCTGTGCAAAAAATAAATGATCCCAAATACAATAGTTCTCCTGAACCTGTCTGTTCATATTGCACAGGATATGATTTAGCAATAAAGGAAGTATATGGTCTGCATAAATCCCTCCCATATCCCCCCCATCTGTGTACTTAATACTCCATTTAGGAAAATACTGCCAGACTCAAAAAAGGTGAATGTTCTAGTGAATTTATCTTGGTTTACTTCTCTGGTCCCTGGAAAACAAACTAGGCTGTAAGTGAGTTAATTTCCGTTTATGTGGTCCTTTTGAATGTCTTCATTAAATAATGCAGGATGAATATAAAAAGTATACATTACAATCCAACCTATCCCTGTGTTATAAAATCCTATTATAGAGATGATCTATGAGGAAATATGAGGCATATTGTGTGCTGAGCAAAGGGCAAATCTATATTCCTCGAGGATTTATGATGCCATATAGTGAAACTAGAAATCCAATGAGTTATGTTAAGGTGTGTGTTTTGTTTTTTGTGTATTTTTTCCCCCAACTCCAGCAAGTGCAGTTTGACATGTTTCTAAAATCACACAATATGCAGGGAGAAAATACACTGATCAGTCACAACATTAAAACCATTCACAGGTGAAGTTAATAATGGATTACCATGAGTGGTACCATGGCACCTGTCAAGTGGTGGTACATATTAGACTGCAAGTAAACAGTCGGTTCTTGAATTTCAGGTGTTAAACCAAGAAAAATGGTCAAGTAAAAAGATCTGAGTGATGGCTAGATGACTGGGCCAGAACATCTCCAATACGACAATGTTCCCAGTATGCACTGGTTAGCACCTTCTTAATGTGGTGCAAGGAAAGACAACCGGTGAACCAGCATAAGGATCATAGGCGCCCAGGGCTCTTTGATGCACGTGGGGAGTGAAGGCTGGCACGTCTGGTCGGTTAACATAGAACAGCTACTGTAGTTCAGTTTGCTGAAAAACATAATGCTGGCAATGGTAGAAAGGGGTCAGAACACACAGTGCATTGCGGTTTGCTGCATAGCCACAGATTGGTCAGAGTGCCCATATTGACCTCTGTCCACCGCCAAAAGCGCCTTCTGTGAACATCAGAATTCGACCATGGATCAATGGCAGAAGGTTGTGTTTTTTCTTTTAGATCGGGTGGATGGCTGGGTGCGTGTGCATAGTTTACCTGGTGAAGATATGGCACCAGGATACACTATGGGAAGAAGGCAGGCCTGCGGAGGCAGTGTTATGTTCTGGGCAGCCTTGTAGAGCACTTCATGGCAATGGTGGTCTCTGACGACAGTGGCCTCTTTTAGCATGATAATGCATTCTGCCACACTGCAAAAATTGTGTTGAACGTTGTGAGGAACATGACAAAGCATTCAATGTGTTGCCTTGGCCTTTAATTTCCCCAGATCTCAATCCAATTGAGCATTTCTGGGATGTGCTGCAACAACAAATCCGATCATGGAGACTCCACCTCGCAACGTGCAGGTCTTAAAGAATCTGCTGCCCATGTCTTGGTGACAGATACCACAGGACATGTTCACGTATGTATAACGTTAGGAACACAGATTTGTATTCCTAATGCTATAGGGTTCCTTTAAGAAGCCACATATGTATTGAACACACATTAAAAAGCCAGATGCCGTTATAATGCATATCTAAAAGCTAGATATTTTAAAAACGTGAGTTAATTAGGGCAATACTCCAACCATAGACAATTTTGGTAGGTGGAACATTTAAGGTGTATAGGTTTTACTTGTTTGGGTAACATGAGGGCACCAAAAGGCTAGCACATAATGCGGGGTAGTACAGAAAGGACAACGTCATCCTAAATACCTCTGATTTTTAATTTCATAATGTCTGTTTGTCTAACGTTTCTATGTGGAAAATTGTCCTATGTTGAGTATGTTAAAACTCGTCATCCTTGTGCTCCAATTTTACCAACACATGTCTTCCATCTCTGTCTCCAATTTAAGCATAACTGCTGGGTAGGTATAGTATAGAAACTCTAAAAGGTGTGTGAGATAATTAACTCAGTGATGAAGTAAGTAGGGAAAGATTTGTCTATAAGTGTGGCATTTCTGTACTTTTTAACTATTTTTAACTTGAACCTCGAAAAAGGGAACTTTGTCAAGGTTTAACTGCTTGTCACAATTTTTTAACCTTTTTTTTTTTTGAACAGTTAAAATCTGGGGAAGCCCAAAATGGCACACACAACTTTGTTGACTGCTGCTTTACACACAAAGCATTAATTTAGTTCTACCCTCATTAACTAACTATTTGTACAATAGTAATGTACCGTGCATAAAAGGCAACTTTACACACCATTGTTAAGATGTAAAGATATAGAGTTAATTTTCATCCATTGGAGAACTAAATGTGTAAACAAAGGCATCATTATCACCTTTCTCATCATCATTGAGGGATCTGGGAAATAATCTGACCTGAAGCTTAATGTAATTTCTCTTGAAGTCAATTAATTACATTATCCCATCAATTTGGCTGGTTTGTCCTTATTGCATTTTAACTTCCTTTTCTGTGCCTTAACTCGGCTGATTAGAATCAGCACGTCCAGTGGGCAAAGTGCAAGAGGTGGGTCTGTTTACTGTCACCCCCAATTGATGGTGGCATGGAGCTCACTGACGGTTCCTGAGTACATAATGCGTTCCAGCTGCTGGAAGCAAACCGTCCGCTAGCTAGGGGGATTGACTGTGAGAAATCCCAGATAATAAGAGACAGGGATTCAAGCAGTTTATTGACCTAGCTTCAGCACGTCGGCTTTTAAAAATGTTCCATTATTCCTATGCCAGACGGGAACGTACAACGTTGTCTGGCATTTGACATAAAAGGGAACAAAACAATCACTCCAAGGTGCCTTTCTGATTTCAAGAAGCGATCCTCTCTGATGTGATAGGCATTGATTAATAATCCATATTGGGTTTTTTGTTTTTTTTTTTCTCCCTCCATTCTCTTGGAAACGTTCTTGTTGTGTAGTTATATTTGCAGGATGTTTCCCTAAGATTCACCAATTATTTGCATGCGTGCAAATTCTGTGTGTTCTCGTGTCGATATAGAACTTCCTCTCTATGGAACTCTGCCAGGATCATTCACTAATGTGAGAAATCAAGGTGAAATCAAAGTATTCTGCCACACTGCAAACATTCTCTGTCAGCCGTGCCTTCATTTCAGCTACTCTGGCCTTCAATTTGCAATCCACTTTGACTTCTCACTTTAGTGAATAACCCAGCTTGTCTCCTTGTGCACGAGGGGAACAAGTAGAGCAGATGGGAGGAAACTTTTTTCTGTCTGCATTATCTGCGGCCTAGAGTAGATCATACATATTCACGTTGCCATTTTTGGCTATATTTTAGGAGTGATACGCCTCTTAATTTTAAATGTTTTATTTTGCAGGAAGGTGATAAGGTACAAACCTCTCTCACAAACTTCATCAGCCACTCCCCTTGTTTCCATTTTTGTTGTAACAGTAAATATGTAGATTTTAAAATATACATATTTTAAGCAGAATTTGTAGCTGTTTGGGTCAATGGAAACCTTCAAGATTGACTTCTGAGAGATTTGCTCATAATGTTCAGGATTTTAAGCATCGGCATTGCCAATCTTCTTGAGGTTGATACCTTGACGGAAGAGCATTCAGTGAAGCTTAGACTCTTACGTCAATAATAATCACTGCCACTGTATCACCCCACGCAGGGGCGTACCTGGATATAGACAGACGATACCTTAATTCCATGGTGGTCCGGTGGCCATAATATCCGGTCTGCAGCTCAGCAGAGCATGAATCTTACGAGACGCAGTCAGAGCGTTGTCGTGGTAACCTGCGGCAACGCTCTGATTGATCAGATCTTGCGAGACACATGGTCTGCAGCTCTGCTCACTGCGGCGCTGCAGACCGGTGTCTGCGATGGGCGAAGGAGGGGCATCTCATTTGGCAACATGTCCAGCAAGCTGCCGGGCCCCCTCCTGGTGTCAGGTCCTCGGTCAGTGACCGCTCCCCCCTTAGTACGCCACTGGGCCCATGCTATTGTGTTTGGCAGTTGTCATTCTGCGACCTCTTATTTAAATTATGCCTTTCTGTAGGTTTTTTCAAAGCACGAAAACTACTTCAGCATATCGTAATGTTTGTGGGTCTAGGAGGCTATGTAGTGGTTTTGGTAAATAGCTGTTGCCCCTTTAATCGGCAATAGTTACATTTGTCCAAGAACACTCGTCCCTTAAGACCTTTGTTTTTTTTAAATGTCACCATGTTTTGGCATCAGCGCATGTAGCATGGTGACACCAAATTAATGAAGATTACTTGAGACCCTAAACCCTCTGCCTCAGCTAGAGAGGTCATAATGTGGTACTTTCACCTATCCGTTATATATTTGTATGGAATATGCTCATGGTGTGTGCTCGTAGAGTGTGCAGTTCGAGCCTGGGAGCCCTGGGTAAGTTATGACTGTGCAAAATCTCTGCGGCACTATCGAAACAAATGTTTCACTGCTGATGCTATGTTAGGGTTTGTGCTTAATGATAGTGTCAAATGTTTTAAATAGGAAGGGCTATGTTTAACTTTAGTTTAAGTACTTTATATCCTTATAGTAGATGTTCTTAGCCCACTCAAGCTTTCTCATTTTATTGCCCAGAGAAACGATAAAAGACTAAGATAATCTTTCCAGGAGCAAACCTGTAGTTATGAGGGTTAAAATATTTAATAATTAAGAAAACATTTGCCTTTAAAAGATTTCTTTTTAACAAAACCTTTATTTCTCTCAGAAATTTTGACTACCATACAAGCCTTGCAAAATGTTCATGATTGCTGTGTTTCATGAGTATTTGTGCCCCTAAACCAATTTGTTTTTTCTCGGTTTGGTGTGTCAATTTGCACCCTGCGCCGTACCTCCTGTGCATTTAAGGTGGCATCCAAGGTGACTGTTGCTCTCATGCCAGTTGATTGTCACAAGGTCTCTGGTAGCACCAGCCGAGAAGCCAGAGGATGAAGCTAGTTCACAGCCTGGTGCATTAAATGTTCATAAACTAACATCGAGGTGCTTAAAAAAAGTAGGCCAGAGCCATTAAACCTCATTAATGTCTAACACTTAGCAGCCGCACTTCTGTCGGCCCCGGACACCGGTTTAATTTGATGAGTGTTAAGGGAGAATTAGCGATTAATTGTGATAGCAGAGGCCCCGCTTTTATCTTGGCACTTAGAACCGCTGCTCTTTGAAGGCACAAAGACCAGCATTGTTGTGAGAATGATAGCTTGCCTTCCACGCCTATGCCCATCCTGCCTTCCAGTGTTTATAATCAGCCAGCTGAGCTGCACTTCGGTTACTATGAAGGAGGAATAAAATGCTTTCTATTAGCTGTTACTGGGAAATGGTGTAGAGCAGCGGGGATTTCAGCAGCATTGTTTTTTTTCCAGAATATATTTAGGATAGGCATTCTACAGGGATATGCCAAAACCCAGGTCTGTATGTATCTCCTAATACAACCTGTGTTTAATATGTTCGTTTTAATCATTTATATAAAATTACAATAATAAGTTGTAAGTTTATTACAGATATTCTTTCCCACTCCCCTAAACTGTCACGTAAATGGGGTTACCCATTCCCAACTAGTCACGTAACATTATCATATGCGTACAGTGGTTTTTCTTGCACTCCATCAATGTCCCTTATTTGACTTCAGAATTTACATCCTTCCAATCTCTCAGATAGGATCCTGGCCACTGACTCTGCACAAGTTACACATACTGATTGTCGGGATTACTAATTGATCCAGCACGTGGTATTGTGTCACACTGAGGACTAATTTGTAACGTATTACCGGGCCTTAGAATGTCCGGACTTAATGCACAAAAGAATAGTCAGGATACTAGCCGAGGTCAGGGGGCACACAACGATAAGGGAAAGCCAGAAGTCAGTGATACCAGAATACAGGGAAGTCAAACGAAGCCAAAGTCAAAAACCAGAATATAAATGCTCAGAAACACACTCTTGGACAACCACTAGACAAACCAGGGCAGTGAAGAAAAGTAATTTTGAGCTTAAATAAGCGCTTTACATTTCTGATTGGCCAAGAATGGCCTTTGACCACAAAACGTGTGCGCGCGTGTCCTGCGTGACGTCACGTGCACCCCGACATCGTCATTAATGTGGACAGACGTGGGGGTATAATTTGCAGTGGATCCGCAGCGGCCGGCGTCCATTAACATGTTGCAAGAGCCGTTAGTACAGACGCACGGCCGCTGGGCGCAAATACCGCAAGGTGAGGAGGAATATGTTACACTGAAACAGTCATGCATGGCCAGCTTTAAAATATTTTAAGCCATTGTTACAGATCAAGTGTCACAATGCCTTTCCTTCTCGGTGCCATCCAAACATGGAATTTATGTCTCTTTTGTGTTCTGATGCACACCCACTCATCCCTAGCTTCCTGGTGCCTGATTATGACATCATATGTTACATGGTCTGGTTTTATAATGTCAGTCTATGTGGTGCTCTATGATGATGTATACACACTTGTGACCTTACAGCCCTCTGTAACGAATCACAACCCTGTACAGGGTATATATACTTCCTGGTTGTCCTTGTTTCCATGCCATGTCGCGGTTTCTGTTTACCCGGGAGTATGTTCTATATTACTTATTACGTTTTCTGACCTTGGCTTGTCGGCCCATTCTTGATCTCTGTAACCCTGGCCTTGGCTTGTTTATCGATTCTGTGTACCTCTGTAATCCCTGACCTCAGTTTAACAATTCTGTTTCTGCTTGCAGACTTTCTGACAGTAATCTCAGTGCTATCCCAGCCACTCTTTCTTGCTTATATCTAGGTGTGTGTGTTGGGTCCGGCCAATCCTAACATTAAGTAGTGGAAGGGTAGTGACCAGCTCAGTACTTTTTTATTTATATATAATAGCAATGTTAATATGACCTAAACTGGTACCTAATAACAAAGCAGATCAGTTTTAAAAGCTGCTATGTAAACCAATGCATGTATTTTATTATTGATTTGAAAGCTGTGGAATGAAAAACTGCTATCGTAGAATCCAACTTTGGTACCACCAATTGATGAATGGGCATTCTAGGATATGTAGTCCAGACGTCTGCAGTCCCAAGCGTAGCAATAAATGCTTTATGGTAAAGGCACTGTTAAAATGCTCTTGCACGCCCCCCATGACAGCCCAGAGCCTGAGATTTGCACGAACGCTTGCTTTTTTCAGCCGGGCCTACTGGGAACAAGCACATCTGGAGCCATTTTGTCTAAGCAAACTCAACCCTTTCTGTAAATACAGTCCATCCGACTCCTGGCAGGAGATTGCCCATTTCCCCCTCTGCTGTTTTAAGTCTAATCCTTCCCTCCTTCTCCCTTGTTTGGGAGGAAAAGAGTATTTGACCTTACACGATGTCAGCATTTCCTGCACCGGGTAATCCCTCAGTGTATGCCGGAGCACTGTGCCAACATTCCACACAAGGAGTCTCTTTCTCTGACATAGTCTTGCTCTCTCAAAAATCTGGCAGGCATTCTGGAGCGGAATTCAGAAAGTATTCCACAGAATATGGACCGTACAGGTGAAGAGAATTATTATGTAATAACTGTATAATAATTGGTTTGACCAGAGTACCTGCTACTCTCATATAGGAGTATGATTTTGTTGTTTATATAGCTCCAATGTATTCTGCAATGCTGTATAGAATATAAAACATATTCTGGCAAACACTGTTAGAGTTCTGCTCCAAAACTGCTTAAAATGTAGAGCGTTGAAGGCTATTTAAAGGGACACTATAGTGTCAGGAAAACCGCTTGGTTTTCCTGACACTATAGTACCCTGATGGTGCCCCCACCCTCTGGGTCCCCCTCCCGCGGCGCTGAACGGGTTAAAACCTCTTCAGCTACTCAACACTTTCCCCCGCTGGGCTCCCTTACCTCTCCTCCCCCGCCGACGTCAGCATCCTTATCTGACGTCACCGGCGCCACATGCGCGGCGCACGCGCATTCAAAGTGTCCGTAGGAAAGCATTTTTTAATGCTTTCATATGGATGCTCTGCATGATTGAGGCATAATATGCCTCAATCATTGCCGATGCGCCTCTAGTGACTGTCTGGAAGACAGCCACTAGAGGCTGGCTTAACCCCAGATGTAAACATAGCAGTTTCTCAGAATCTGCTATGTTTACATCAGGCAGGGTTAACCCTAGAGGGACCTGGCACCCAGACCAATTCATTGAGCTGAAGTGGTCTGGGTGACTATAGTGTCCCTTTTAAGTGGTAATTCTTGTCATAATGGTCTTAAAATACCACTGCGTGTAAATGGGCTGGATTTGCTGAACCTGTGTCAGAGATTTAAAGGAACACTCTAGGGTCTGGAACACAAACACTATTGGGTCAGGAATACATGCTTAACCCACCCCCATAAAAGTTAATAAAACTCTCCTTATTTCCAGCACTGCACGGGCCAGCCGGCACTAGCCCTGACCACTTGGTGACATCATCAGAATTGCTGATTTTTAGCCAATCCAATGCTTTCCCATAGGGATAGCATTGGATTGGCTAAAAAAGGCAAGGGGGCAGGGCCAAATGCCGTTTTGGCCAATCAGCACCTCCTCATAGAGATGCATTGAATCAATGCATCTCTATGAGAAAAATGTAGCGTCCCTATGCAGAGCGTGAAGACGCTGAATGGCAGGGCTGTCTACTGTGCAGCACTGACCCAGGAAGCACCTCCAGTGGCCATCTGAGAAGTGGCCACTTGGAGGTGTCCCTAGGTGCAATGTAAACACTGCGTTTTCTTTGAAAAGGCAGTGTTTGCATGAAAATGCCTGCATATAATGATTATACTCACCAGAACAACTACATTAAGCTATAGTTGTTCTGGTGACTATAGTGTACCTTTATTAAATGCTGAACATTTAATTTAGACTTATTCTAAAATCCTTCCTTTGGCCTAAATTTTACAAACATGTTGTCAGCGCTGATGCTCAGGACTCTGTTTTGTAAATTAAGTACTGTAAAAAGATAAATAGCTATATCTGTAAGGTTTATCCCAGTTTCATTTGGACCTACCGTGAACCTGATATTTTATTTTGATAGCAGCTGGCTGTCCTAATACTCAGCCTTTTCTGGTTTGTTTAGAATGTGCTTCTATAAATGAAACATTGGTCAAAGATCCAGAATTTCAAAGTCAGTTTTTTTTAATAATAAACATTAAAAGATAAACATAAAAAAAAAAAAAAAATAGCTGGAATTTTAAATTCCTGCATTTGCAGCAAGTCCACAGGTTTTACATCTTCTGTAGTAAACATTCGCCAAGCCAGGAATTGATTTAGTCAATAATGATGCTTATTTAAAGCGGCACTATCATGGCCGCATCCGTTTTTGTTTTTTAACCCCCCCTCCCGACATCTAATAGCCCAAGCCCCCCATATTACCTACATTTAATATTTATTTTCTGCCTGGACTTAGGTCCTGGGCGCAGCCATCTTTGTGTGGCTAGATGAAGTCCATGTGGGACACGTCATCTACCCACACTAGATAGCGCTGTGAAATTCCCGCATATGCCCAGTTCGGCATTCGGACGGGAATTTCGACCATTCATTCGTCAGAAATTTCAATCTAACAAACAAATACCGAATGTTGGTGTTCGTTCATTATAGCTCCCTCCTTTTTAATATGTAATAATAGGAGCTTCTATTTTTAAAATTTTTTTTTACATTTAATCAACAGGGGGGGGGTGGGCATAGTGTCCCCCACCGAGCCCCAGCGGTGGGTGGGGGCCCTACGATAAACCAGGGGGTGACCTATTGTCCCGTCCTTCCTCCCCCCCTGCCCCCACCCATTAGCGGCGGGTGGGTGCCCTAGTGACAATGGGGGGGACATAGGTCCCTCCTGAGAGAGGGAGAGAAGAAGAAGCGATTGGGGAAAGGTTCGGCATGACAGTGCTGCTTTAACAGTCCTAAAGAGTTTATTCTGCAATTTGGTTTCTGAAGTTCAGTTATTCAAGTTCAGTAGTCTGCTTTTTATTGCTTCCTCTTACTTTATGGTGTCTTTCTGTCCAATCCCTGACTTTCTTTCTCTGTCTAACCTCCTCTACCTTTCCTCATCTGTCTCCCTTGTCTTTTTCATCTCTCTCCCTGCTTTTCTCTCACTGTCTTCCCCTTCTTTCTCTCGCTGTCTCCCCCGTCTTTCTCTCTCTGCCTCCCCCGTCTTTCTCTCGCTGCCTCCCCCGTCTTTCTCTCGCTGCCTCCCCCGTCTTTCTCTCGCTGCCTCCCCGTCTTTCTCTCGCTGTCTCCCCCGTCTTTCTCTCGCTGCCTCCCCGTCTTTCTCTCGCTGTCTCCCCCGTCTTTCTCTCGCTGCCTCCCCCGTCTTTCCCTCGCTGCCTCCCTTGCCTTTCCCTCGCTGCCTCCCCCTGCTTTTCTCTCTCTGTCTCCCCCTGCTTTTCTCTCACTGTCTCCCCCTGCTTTTCTC
>OW240923.1:10153484-10186265 GCA_933207985.1 Pelobates cultripes | reverse complement strand
TCTCCCCCTTCTTTTCTCTCTCTGTCTCCCCCTTCTTTTCTCTCTCTGTCTCCCCCTTCTTTTCTCTCTCTGTCTCCCCCTTCTTTTCTCTCTCTGTCTCCCCCTGCTTTTCTCTCTCTGTCTCCCCCTGCTTTTCTCTCTCTGTCTCCCCCTGCTTTTCTCTCTCTGTCTCCCCCTGCCTTTCTCTCTCTGTCTCCCCTTGCTTTTCTCTCTCTGTCTCCCCTTGCTTTTCTCTCTCTGTCTCCCCTTGCCTTTCTCTCACTGTCTCCCCCTGCTTTTCTCTCTCTGTCTCCCCTTGCCTTTCTCTCACTGTCTCCCCTTGCCTTTCTCTCTCTGTCTCCCCTTGCCTTTCTCTCACTGTCTCCCCCTTCTTTTCTCTCTCTGTCTCCCCCTTCTTTTCTCTCTCTGTCTCCCCCTTCTTTTCTCTCTCTGTCTCCCCCTTCTTTTCTCTCTCTGTCTCCCCCTGCTTTTCTCTCTCTGTCTCCCCCTGCTTTTCTCTCTCTGTCTCCCCCTGCTTTTCTCTCTCTGTCTCCCCCTGCCTTTCTCTCTCTGTCTCCCCTGCCTTTCTCCCCTTGCTTTCTCTCTCTGTCTCCTTGCCTTTCTCTCACTGTCTCCCCTTCTTTTCTCTCTCTGTCTCCCCCTTCTTTTCTCTCTCTGTCTCCCTCCTGTCTCTTTTCTCTCTCTGTCTCCCCCTGCTTTTCTCTCTCTGTCTCCCCCTGCTTTTCTCTCTCTGTCTCCCCCTGCTTTTCTCTCTCTGTCTCCCCCTGCCTTTCTCTCTCTGTCTCCCCTTGCTTTTCTCTCTCTGTCTCCCCCTGCCTTTCTCTCACAGTCTCCCCTTGCCTTTCTCTCACTGTCTCCCCTTGCCTTTATCTCACTGTCTCCCCTTGCCTTTTGCTGGCTTTGTTCATCTCACATTCTTTATACTACACCTGTTTCTTGCAAAATTAATGCAACTAGGAGCTGGGTAGCAGCTTGCGAGGAGGAGAGATACCAGTACAATACAGAGCTGAAAGCTACAATTAAGTTAATTCCACAGAGGAGAACAGATCCCTAAACGGCATCCGAAATAAATGTTCGTAACAGTCTGAAGCGTAGCTGCAGCGGGTGCAGGAATTTGACTAATCGAGTAACTTATTGTTGCAGAGGGTCAGAGCTGAAAATATAATGACCTCCAATTGTATGCTGGTTTTCTAGTGATTTAAGTGGTTTGTTTGTTGTTTAAATAGGATATAAAACACAATATTAATAAGGAGAGCAGCTACTGTGCTGTATGTTGTGTGGATACAGAGACTGTTACAAATGTACAGAGTTCCATGAGAAATGTGCACTGTCTAAATAGTGAACAGCAACAAATCGACATCTGAGTTGCAAATGTAGACCAATGCTGCTAGCTTGTCCTGTTGTTAGGATATTTTATATGTACCAATTTGTTTTTTATTAATGGGTCCCTGAGGAAGTCTTATATAAGATGAAATGCGTGGGACCATACTTGTTTTTTATCTTTTATACTCTTACAATAAAGCAGATTCTTTTTTAACATTTCCTGAGTCCGGCCTTCCATATTGTAGCGATACCACCAACGAGGGAGTTCTGGTTATACCCCCAAACATCTAAGGGGAGGCACCCTTAGGCGACTTTACATCTTGTGAGTTCAATTTATACTGGTGCAGTTTTATTTTATTTTATATTTACAGTATTACATAATTGATTAAAAGGACTAATTTGGGCCCCATAACAATAATGCCAGGAGGTTACTGGCGCTGGCTCACCATTAGAGGTTAAATCGTTCACAAACAGTTTGACTTCAAAGTCTGTGTTTCAGTGCCAGATCGCTCTGCCCCTGATTCCTTGTACATTCTCCCAGTTAAGTCTTTCTTAACCTCTGTTACCCCTCTTTTCCTTCCATGAATTCCTTGAATTGCCCCCCCATCCATTTCAAATTCTTGTTACTGTAAAGCTCATAATGTCTAGGTAAGTGCTCTCTGACTGCACTTTAATTTTAGTTGTCTTTCTTTTTACTCCGCCCTATTTAACTCTTCACACACCAGACCCCCTTTAAACCTCTCCTACCTGTCTCACAGTTCTAGTTCAGTGTTTGCTCCACACCTTTTCCATATCCATACCCTTCCCTTTAACTATGTCAGTGACCTTCCTTAACTGTCATGTCGGCCACCTCCACGAACCGCCATGTTGCCCAGGCCCTCCTCTCCAGCTATGCCACCCACCCTCCACTCTCGCAGTCATGGCCCCCCCTCCTTTCCAGCCACGCCAGCCCCCCAACTCTCACAGTGTCAACCCCCACCTCTCCCTCCATTGTGGTCCCTATTCTACCCTGTCCTATGTTATTTCATTTTTCCCCTTCATTTGTAGTTTGCATCCATGTATTCCTTGTATATATCCATACCGTCACAAAAAGCTCCTTACCTTTATTTGTGTTTCCGAGACTTATGACCACCCTGTAGGCATCCACTTAATTCCAGATGTAAAAGCTAGAATCTTTATTTTGCCATCACTGCCATAGGCTATGAAAGCAAACTTGACTCCCACATTAGAATAATAACGTTGCCTTGCAGTGCAGTTCTCACATTGCACTCTGAAAGGGTTAAACACTTGGCGGCACTAGGTGTTACCTTGTTAAGACCAAAGGAGTTTGGGTTGAGAAAGGGGGGAGAGTGCTAAGAGGTATAGAGAAAAGGCCGCATAGCTAGGAAGAAAAGCTGGTCTCAAGCCTCTCTCATACATTATTCATTAGCCCTGATTTTACATTATTCTATTCTGCTACTGCTACAGCCTGTCAGTAAATAAGGACTCTGCATCATTTATAGAATGGAGAGTGTGCGGCAGACCCGGCACAGACACTCTGCTATTATTGGGGATGCAGAGAGCTTTCATGTTCGAAATAGGCAGGACGGATGAGCGGACAGGGCACTGAGCCGGTGTAAAGCATTACACCGTGCCCCCAACCTCTCCCGCCTGCCCATGGGTGGCCGCGCTTTATCTGTGAAGCGTGAGCAGCCAGCCAGTGATTATCATTTATGGCACCGAGATGCCTTTGGATGTAATAACACAGCAATTAGGCTTGTAAATGCTTTCAGTCCCAGTTCACCAGCCTTTCTAAGGGCTGACTTTCTCCCTGCCAAACTGTGTGTAGTACCTTGCTGATTAAAGCACAAGGAGTGTATGTACAAAACTGGAAATTCTGGAGAATTGACAAAGACAAAGAACATTTTAAGCCAAAATAGTGGACCTGGGAATACAAAAAAAAAAAACCTAGGATATTTTTTCTTTATTTTGTTGTTTGGCATGTTTTGGTGCAAAATTGCTGTTCCCTTGTCATTTGTCCACAGTTCAGCTCTGTGATTATCCCCGGGTTCAAGTATAGCAGTACCAGTGTCATTATCCCCAACCGCCAGGGGTAGATCTGCTTAGAGGTACACTATGGTGTTAGAGGTACACTATGGTGTTAGAGGTACACTATGGTGTTAGAGGTACACCATGGTGTTAGGAATAGGAATGTGTGTTCCTAACAGTATAGTGTCCTAGTCAGCATTAAGGTGAACCCCCCCCCTTCTACTTCAACCGCAATACAGGGAGTGCAGAATTATTAGGCAAGTTGTATTTTTGAGGATTAATTTTATTATTGAACAACAACCATGTTCTCAATGAACCCAAAAAACTCATTAATATCAAAGCTGAATATTTTTGGAAGTAGTTTTTAGTATGTTTTTAGTTTTAGCTATGTTAGGGGGATATCTGTGTGTGCAGGTGACTATTACTGTGCATAATTATTAGGCAACTTAACAAAAAACAAATATATACCCATTTCAATTATTTATTATTACCAGTGAAACCAATATAACATCTCAACATTCACAAATATACATTTCTGACATTCAAAACAAAAACAAATCAGTGACCAATATAGCCACCTTTCTTTGCAAGGACACACAAAAGCCTGCCATCCATGGATTCTGTCAGTGTTTTGATCTGTTCACCATCAACATTGCGTGCAGCAGCAACCACAGCCTCCCAGACACTGTTCAGAGAGGTGTACTGTTTTCCTCCTTGTAAATCTCACATTTGATGATGGACCACAGGTTCTCAATGGGGTTCAGATCAGGTGAACAAGGAGGCCATGTCATTAGATTTTCTTCTTTTATACCCTTTCTTGCCAGCCACGCTGTGGAGTACTTGGACGCGTGTGATGGAGCATTGTCCTGCATGAAAATCATGTTTTTCTTGAAGGATGCAGACTTCTTCCTGTACCACTGCTTGAAGAAGGTGTCTTCCAGGAACTGGCAGTAGGACTGGGAGTTGAGCTTGACTCCATCCTCAACCCGAAAAGGCCCCACAAGCTCATCTTTGATGATACCAGCCCAAACCAGTACTCCACCTCCACCTTGCTGGCGTCTGAGTCGGACTGGAGCTCTCTGCCCTTTACCAATCCAGCCACGGGCCCATCCATCTGGCCCATCAAGACTCACTCTCATTTCATCAGTCCATAAAACCTTAGAAAAATCAGTCTTGAGATATTTCTTGGCCCAGTCTTGACGTTTCAGCTTGTGTGTCTTGTTCAGTGGTGGTCGTCTTTCAGCCTTTCTTACCTTGGCCATGTCTCTGAGTATTGCACACCTTGTGCTTTTGGGCACTCCAGTGATGTTGCAGCTCTGAAATATGGCCAAACTGGTGGCAAGTGGCATCGTGGCAGCTGCACGCTTGACTTTTCTCAGTTCATGGGCAGTTATTTTGCGCCTTGGTTTTTCCACACGCTTCTTGCGACCCTGTTGACTATTTTGAATGAAACGCTTGATTGTTCGATGATCACGCTTCAGAAGCTTTGCAATTTTAAGAGTGCTGCATCCCTCTGCAAGATATCTCACTATTTTTGACTTTTCTGAGCCTGTCAAGTCCTTCTTTTGACCCATTTTGCCAAAGGAAAGGAAGTTGCCTAATAATTATGCACACCTGATATAGGGTGTTGATGTCATTAGACCACACCCTTCTCATTACAGAGATGCACATCACCTAATATGCTTAATTGGTAGTAGGCTTTCGAGCCTATACAGCTTGGAGTAAGACAACATGCATAAAGAGGATGATGTGGTCAAAATACTCATTTGCCTAATAATTCTGCACTCCCTGTAGTGGTCAGAAAGGTTTTGCCTTGGGTGATGTCAGCTGTCGCCCTCAGACGATCACTGCCCGCTAATTGCAAGTAATGGTACATACTGTTAAGATGAAGTTATTGGGGTGGAGTTGCCCTTTAAGTAGTCAAAAAAATGCCCTAAAACATATGGTTGGTTCATTGAATGATTTCCTTCCTGCAGTATTTTAATTCTTCAGCACATCAATTTTCAAGTGATGCATCCAGGAAAACCTGGTGGATCTAGTAAACCTTGTTTGTACTTTGCGCATTCTATTTTTTTTACATGTGACTCACACGCCAGAGCATCCATGTCTTAAACTGCATAGTTTTTCCAATGTTCATGCTTCTGTAATGGAATCCTGGAATTATTTATAACTCTTCCACTGTGGGATTGCCACAGTTTAACCGTTAAAAAACGGATACAAATGTGTTATGGATTAATTTTTTTTTATGGTCACTGTTTGGTAAATGGTTACTTGTGTCTGCGATGGCCTGACTTCCATCTCACACTTTCAAGTTCATCAGAGAAAATCTGACCTTTCAAGTTTGCTGTGTTTCCCTATTTTCAGACAACTATTTAAAGTGTTCTTCTCCCAAACTGTGCTACAATCTACCACTTCCCCCGTGTTAAAATGGTAACTTTTACAGTGAGTATAATATTTTTCCTTTTATACTCGGTGCTGTAAAAGATATTTGTACAGCGCTGTAAATGATAAAGAAGCATATTCTGTTAAAATAAGCATTTATAAAACAGCAGAAGAAGAATTAAAGGCTACTTCATGCAGAAGAGTTTAGAACAGATTATACTATTGGTGCATTAACCAACTGTGCTCCCTCACTTCTGTAACCTGCCTTTCAGACTCTGAAAGAGACGTACAGCAGTAATTGGGTGTGAGCGACGTTGTAACCCTTGAGCTGGACTATAATCAGCGCTTGATGTCATATTGGCGAGAGCATGCTTTCTTAACCTTATAGATTTTTGCACTGGCCTGCTGATTTCATTTTATTCTTTACAACATGGTTCAGTTGCTCCTCGCAGCAGCAAATCTGTTTACTGTGACTGCAGACTTCATATTGATATCTGCACACTTGGCAAAATTCTCTTGTCAGTGCTAAATATCACTAATTCTTAGATGATGTCTCGTTTGAGGCTCATTATGCCCTATACATCATGTGCGAGGTGAGGCATATTTAAAGTCGTTCATTTTGCTGGTTGTCTCTATAATTGTCTACAAGACATTTTATTTTATTTTTTTCTAAGAAAAATAAATAAATCTCTTAAATAGTTTTCAATGCTTTTGAAATACCTTTACAGAAGTGGGAGTGTTTAGTTTTACAGTGGAATAAGCTTGTGGGTGAAGGGGGAGAAGGATATACTCTCTTTTCATCACCCATCAATTTCTTATAAAACTGTATCACAAGCTGTACCTTATAGTGAGCAACTTCTTGTGACTTCTTTAAGCACAATTATGATACCTGAATGAGTCCTGCACAGCATAATATGGCATAGAGTTCTAAAAGTGCATGCCATTTTATCATCCAATTGCAATTTTTATTTATTGTTATATTTTGGATTGATAAAATTGAAGCAAAATGTTACAATAAATAAAGTGTCTCTTTGGGTGCACATTCAGACTCTGAAAGAGACGTACAGCAGTAAATTAATTTAAAGTAGGTTTGTGACATCAAAAGCAATTAACTTTCACTGACCTTTCCTTAAAGTGAACATATAACAGATAGGTTTGCCATTTTCTAACCATCTGCTTTTACTCATTTTATACCATTCAGTGTTTATTCCCTTTATTCTATTAAAGGCTCATATTTTAAATTTATTTTGATTACCTGTGTATCCTGTTGACTCTTGTTTTAGTGGGTGTTACACTTGTTGTTGTGTAAATAAAACTGTTCTCTCTCTACATTCTCAGATTGCCTATCCAAAGCTGTTGCAATAAATAATTATGGCTGTTTCTCTCCTTTCTTTATGCTGCTGCTGGTGCTGCTCTACTTCTTGCAGGCATTGCTTCCCCTTAGGCTGAATTCAAGCAAGACATACCCAGAAGAGGCTTTCCCTGATAGATAACAAGGCAGTGCTCTGCATGTCTGCTATTTTGTATTTGTCATGATAGTTACCCTTTAAAGTTATGTGACAACATGATAACATTAAACTGGGCTTACAAAAATATCACAATATTTTAAATTACAATCTTTTTTCTTTTTTGTATTTGGGCAATTGGAATAATAGTAATAAGATTGTCCCTAATGATACATTCAGCAGAGTAAGTAAAACAGCACTATGAAGATTACTTCTGACTGTATGGGTCTAGATTTAATAATTGTGCTGTTGCCGAATTTCCCAATAGACAGTTGGAAAACCTTTTGATATGAAAAATAACCGCAGGGTTAAACCATTTCACAGGAAAGTTTATTCAGCTAATAGTGTGAAAGAGAGTTAAAAAGTGGTTTATTGATAATAGAGAAGTTTCCATTTCAAGGGATCGCTACGTTTTTGCAGTAAAAGTAATTTTTGATACATTAAATGTTTGCTGTTTCCCTTCCTTGCGGTGGGACGGCGCTCTGGGTGGGCAGTGCTGTAGCGGTTTGTTGCTACTGGGCTGTACACCACAGGTTTGTGACAATTTGTAGAATGTGTCATGGGTCAACAATGTTACATGCTTCTGTCTGATTTTAAAGAAATACAAAAGATTAGTTTAAAAAAAAAAAAAAAAAAGTAGGAAATGTAAAGCGAGCAAAGTTTTAGAAATAAAATTGCAGCAATCGTCGTGGAAACCAGTGGACTCCGCAGGAGTGTTCGATTGGTTTTCCATGGCGATTGCTCCATTTTTCTACTGGCCACATTTTTATGTTTTTAAATAAATAAATCTCCCCCACTGTTTAACAATTGCCAAGTCCTCGCCGCCGCCAGCCACCCTCCCTGTTTTGATTCCCATCTTCCCGTGACAGTTTTATTGGCAGGAAAGCCGAACGAGAAGGATTGGAAGCTATTTGCCGTGCTAAGGCCATGACTTTGCAAGAAGACAGTTAACATAAATTCACATGATGGATCAGGGATCAGTCCATTGAACCTGTGGTGGATACACTCAGATCTCTGCAATAACATTCAGTTTCCTGGCTTTGCACAGTGCCGGGCTACATTAAATACACCTTATTTATAGCTCGCCAGCGCTGAGCTGTGGGTAAGGGAAACGCTTCTCTTGCCTCCATCATCTAATTTTATGAAGGCCATTAAAGGCAAGCCTATAATTTGCACCTTTTTATTCATTAGACTCTGGTGCAGCCATAAGTCAGAGATGTAGAGGGATTTAGATGCAGATCTAGTAGATAAAGCTTTGACAGGCCAGATGTATTTTTACATTAGTGTGCCTTTACAATAGTTTATGTTGAGAGAGTGGAATATAAATTGCGTTATTAAATATGAAGCACTGTAGTCAGGATGCCATTGCCTGCTGATTTGGAGTGGAGACGGTAATCGACGAGGTGTGTGAGGGGGCAGGAAGGGAACGCTGCTATGTCCTAATTTCTCCAGGGTCAATGGGTAGTTTTTTTCCCTCCAATTTTAATAAGGCCTGCCGTCGTAATGTCTTGTTTAGATGCAAGATCAGATTGCCGTAAGACCTCATTGCAACCATTTAAATGTAATTCTACGGATGGCAACATTTTTAAACTTAACACACTTAGCCAGTGCTGCGTGTAATTGGTAAAAAAATTGGTCAAAATAAAAATGTGGGAGTGATTTGGTGTATAGAAAAAAAAAAATTGCATTTTGTTGACGTTAATGACGTTTTGCCAAGAGGGATAACCAATCTTCATAATTACTTATAAAACTTCACAACCTTTTTTTTTTGTGCCTCTTCTCCTCTTCTGTAAAAAGCAGCATTTTAAGTGAATCTCATTATAATACAACATTTGACCTTACACTCTGGTAAGGTCACTGATGCAATAAATGGAATTGCATATTGGTGGTCAAACAAGGGGAAGGAAACATTACAGCTTTAAATGTGGCTTCTGTGCACAATTAAGTTCCGTTTTAATATATGGATGAGCTAAAATGGCCTCTCATGCTGCGTTATGACTGATCATAGCGTATCCCTTCTGGGCATCTTTAAAGAATCCGCCTTCTATCCCTGGGTGCACCATTTATCTTGGTGCAATGTAGATGTATTGACTTAGAAGTTGTCATTTGTTGCCCCACAGGGCCTGAAATTTGCCTTTAATTGCGTTATAATGCCCCTACCTGAACGCCCAGACAATTGAGCTGTCTTTACAGGATCAATGCTGTCAATGTGAGGGCTTATTGGTTTTCCTCCAGCAGTTCTAGCCCTCCTCCTTTCCTTCGATATTGATCACCATTTCATCCTGCTTGCATTTCCTTTAACCCCTTCCTCACCCAAGGAGCCTGGCCTATATAATGTTGATGTGCTTCTTCCACCTGGGGTGGAAACGGGCAATCTTTAAAGTGCTTCACTTTGATGGTAGCCTTTTGTAGCTGTGTTTAAAAGCCGTTCCCAGGGATCCTAAAAGACTATTAGACGCAGTGATTTAACAACCAGGCGATTGCGTTCTAATATGCACATTCCTGCACCCTAGGAGGAATAGGTTATTATGCCTTTAACTCCTAATCTCCCTCTTCAGGGGCTTGTAGATTATCTTCCCTCCTTTCTGTTTTGCCTGAGAGGCAAGTAAAACCAGATGGTGGAGTCTCTGCAGGGCATCAAAGGAGCCATTAATTAATTAACTTTCATCATGGCTCGTGTAGATCTTTCTCTTGAAAGTCTAGCAGTTTTGCTTTCCTATACATTACGTCCTAACCGTTTCTCTCTGCAAGTTAGAAATACAGAATTCGACTGCAAATGGCAAATTGAAAACCCAAAAGGGTGCTGCTTCATCAACCTGACTTCAGACAGCAATGGATTATTGCTAGCCGCCTCCTCCCGTATACCGTATTATTGTTCTAATGATTTGTGATTTCTCTTATTACTGCAGACTATATGCATATTTCATGAATCTGCTGCCCTTTTCGGTTAATAATCCGCATTTGGCGGTGAGACCTATGGGTTTCGGTGTTGAGTGTTGCAGAACGGTTATGTACTGGGAAGGAAATTAATCTATCCAACGCATAGGTTAGAAAATATGTATTTCTACTCCTTCTACATTGATGGCTTACATTAGTATTGGTATGTGTTTTTTTAAATCTACATTTCACATAATGCTAAGCCAGCATTTAAGCTTGTTTTTATTTTCACTGATATGCATAGCACAACTTGTTCTGTGCTCTCCGTACTTGGAGTAACCCGTGTTTACCATTCTGGCATGTAGAGCAGGGATATTAAACCCCTCATTTACCAGCTGTTAGAACACATGTCACCTATTCTAAGGTGATAGGATCTTTAAAGAGGCAGTCAGCCATGTGGCTTTGTGGTCTGCTTTTGAACATGAATGTTAACTACCGAAGCCCATGCATGACACTATCCGTGGAATCTTGGTGGACGGGCTAAGGTAGGCCTTATACAGCATTTTTTATAGTAAGAACACTTGTTTAAAAAAATAAAAAAAAATAAAAAAATGAATTAAATGTATATTAATAGCAACACTTTAAATACCATAACCATTACAGCAATCTAACATGCTCAGCCACTGAACTCCTTCTAAATATGGACAAATTTTATATATCTAATTCAGAAGTATAATTTCAGAATTGTCAATCTGACAATGGAGTACTGTGCCACTTGCGCCAGGTGGACCCTGGGTTTGTGTAACAGAGAAGCACGTGTCCATGCCGTGAGCATGCTGACACCATAAGCACTACAGAGTGCTTAGTGTCTCTCTTTAACACATCAATCAAAAATAAAAATAAAAGGTGCTGCGTAACCTTACACTTGTAGGTCGCTGAATAAAATCTGTTGACATTGATAAATTGTTGTTATTCTGATGGGGATTTACTGCTACTGCAGGCCTTGCTAGCTCAGTGCCTGCTTTATTGACCCTGAGGCCTGAGTCCCAGGGAAAAAAAGAGATTTCTGTAGCAGAAGGAAAATAACCTATATCATGCTGCTGATCTCTGTGCCAGACAAAGCTTTAAACCACGAAGCAGAGAGATATATGGATTCCATGTTTTCTAGGGAAAGGTGTAAAATATTCATCCCATATATACGCTTCGTGAAGCTTCATGTCTTACACGCTTGATTTATGGAAGAATAAAGTGCCATTTCAGATCCTATGTGCAGACGAAGCCTATTGCAAGAAACTGAAAAGTGCTTCTGAGCCTCTTCCTCCTAATTAATACGGAAATTTCCAGCTGATGATGCCCCGAAGTGTCTGTGTTAGACTCTGGACACCTGCTGATATATCTCTGGAGCTGTCTGTGTCACTGTCTCTCTGCGCAGATCCCAAGCGCTCCTCTGGGGACTTAAAACCTAGTTAGTTGAAGATGTGGCATTTAACATGTGGCACTTTGGCTTCTCTGTGTCTCTCTAATTGCCCGCTGCGGAGAGGTGAAAAGGGTAAAGCTACAAAGCGAGCGGGAAGTCAGAATTCATTGCGCAGTAACCCTTTCCTTAGCAGGAATTTACTCGACCTTGCAGACTGTTTTCATGCCTAAGAAGGCAGTAATTTAGCACAAATCTGGTAGATGTCTCCTTGTAATTTCTGCCGGTTTTGGCACTTTTCAGCTGATGGTCAGTTTGAATAGTCCGGACCCATGCTGATGGTGCCATAACAACCTAGCTTTGGAAAATCCTTTTCCAAAATGGAATAGCCTACTCATATAGCATTGCCAATGCAAAACAATAAATACATTCTTTCTCTTATAAGGTTTTCATTACAAACTCGCGATGTGATCAAAGAGTGGCATTGGTCCTTAAGGGGGTAACAAAAAATATCAACGCTCATTTTCTTTCCAAAGAGTCATTGCATTATAAAAGGAAAGGTACAGACTTGCCTACTCCTTTGAATTAGATCTGTGTGTATATTAGAGATGGGCTGGAAATAAAGGGAATATAAGGGAAAAATATGCCATGAACACCAAAATTCTTTTTTGTTGTTGTTGTTTTTTACAATGACGCAAATCCCAGGGAAATACAAAAATTAAAAATGTCAATTGCTTTTAATTGTAATTCAGACACAGACAGACATTCTATTTGGACAGAGTAACTTAAATGAGTTAATAAACTAAAATGGAAATAGTAAAGGTGTTTTTACATATTATTATATTATATATATTCTTTATCTATACAATCCAGTGAATAAAGACTGGTGTATTTCCTCCCACTATATATTTTTTTTTTTTACCTGCTTTCACGATTTTATTTTGCATACTGCTTTATCGCGTCAATATTAATAGTTTCTTTACATTTTTGTATTCTTGCCTAATACTTCTGCATACTAGTGCTCAGTACAGCCTTCTTTGATCATACAGTTTTGTCATTTCACTTAAAGGGGAATTAAACGATTAATTTAATTTCTCCCCCTTTAGAGTGATATTACCACTGCCCTAGCTCACAAAATATGTTTATTTGACTTTTACATGTTCATACAGACTGATTTAAATACCAAGCTTGCAGGTAGATTCTCCAGTTTTTATCTAATCTAATTTGATGTGCACTCGGCTCCTTTAAAAGCTGTTACTTTGGTTTTATTTATGTGGAATCACAGTATTTCATATATTACATTTATATTTGAATTGACATAATGAATGTTACATGTTATTGTATCGACTGGGTAGATGTGTTTCTTTGTAACAATCGTGCATTCCATAAGGGGTTAACCTGCCATTGCACTTTCCCAATCCTGACACCCTTTCTCTAATTTAGTGTGTCTTTCCTCCCAGGGTATTTCTAAATTTATTTTCCTATCACCTGTAAAGCTTTCAGCTCCGAGCAAACTTGAATTATTTACACGAGATGCTACTGTCTGTGAGATTCTTTGCCATCCATCTTTGGTGAATATTCTACCTTTTATGTTCTGCACCAAGTTAAACAATGATTTATATCATCTTACATATATATTATACATTTTAAAGGCAGGTTTTGATCTGATTAGTGGTTGGACAGCTCCATCGCTATTTATGTATTTAGAGTGTTATATATTCTCTTCCTGCCATGTGACTTTGTAAACCATGGCCAGAATCTGCTGTTATTGATTCATTTGACAATGACTAAAGACTACTTACAGCCTCTCTGGTTTGGCCGTTAATACACTCTGCTACTGATTAAAGTCCCCCCTCTTCTCTGAATTCCTCTTAGTCTGCTCTAATTCAGACAATTAGATATTCTGCATCTTGCACCTTTACATGTTCAATATCTAGATTCGAACACGCACGTCGGTCATAGTGCGAGACCCATTCAGATTGGGATTACTGGGGCCAGGTGATTACATCCATTCCCCATCAATTGTGCAAATAAGCACAGCGAGGCTGGGTAGGGCCAGCTAAATCCCGTGTAGCAATTATTCTGTAATTAGGTAAAAGGGACTATAACTAGATCAGAGCACGTCCAATTACCGCTTTACGCGACATCCCCACTAGCTTTCGCTAATGTCCTCTAACCCCTTACATTGTTCTGTTCAGAATAAATCTCATGAACATTCTAACAACACGCAGGGAGAGTTGCAGGAAAATTACAGTGGGCAAATGCGACTTTCAATCTTAATTAGTTAGTCACATGTCGGAGACACAACCTCTTCATGGCTTATTTATAAAATATTTTGTCGGGCTGTGTCAGGATCATGTCTCGGCGGCTCGAAGCTGCTAGGAAAGGTTGATTCAGACGTGGTCTTGTGGGTTAGGAAAGCTACTCCATGATGAGAATAATGCATTACTTTCTGCTTTTGTTGCTCAATATGTTAAAAGGACATTCTGCACACCCCCGTGCACTAACACAACGATCAAAGTGTTGATTCTTTGTTTTTCTGCACATTTAAAGGAACACTATAGTGTTAGAAATACAAAGCAGTATTTCTAACACTACAGTGTCCTTCTGCCCCACCTCCCCTTGCAATGAAAGGGTTAAAAACCCTTTAACTACTAACCTGTTTCCAGTGCCAAGGTCCCTCGACGCTGGGTCGCTGTCCAACTCCTCCGACATCAGCGTGAGGGGGGAACCCTAAAGCACATGCGCGGTAAGTGCCATGCACGCATTAGACCTTCCGCTTATAAAAGGATTGAGTCAATGCTTTTCTGTGGGGTTCTAGAAGATCAGCGTCCTTTCATGGATTTAACTCTGTGTAAATGCAGGTAGTACATCTACTGGCTGTCTGGTAAACATTGCATTTTCTCTAAAATACATTGTGGTTGCTATGGCAACTCCCTAGTCACGCTGCTAGCGCTAGCTAGGAAGTGTAGGTACAGTCGCCGGCCAGCTGGCAGAAACTCCAGTGTGTTGGCCTCTTAGAGGAGATGTGCCATGTTTGGGGAAGTGTTCCCAAACAAACAGCAGAGGGGGAGCATGGAAGGACACTAATCTATCACCCACCTCAGTAGCGCGGTGGGGGAGCCGAGGGCTAGGTTAAGTGATGACAATTTCCTTTTAATATACCGTATATACTCGAGTATAAGACGAGTTTTTCGGCACATTTTTTGTGCTGAAAAACCCCCACTCGTCTTATACTTGAGTCACTGTCTGTATTATGGCAACTTACATTGCCATAATACAGACAAGGACCGCCGGGCTCATTACAAGCCCTGTGGTCCTGTTGGTGGCTGGCACGAGCTGTTACTTTCCTTTCCTGTCAGCTCCTGTCAGCTCCCAATGAAAGTCTCGCGAGAGCTGCGGGGTCAGAGCATTGCCACGGCAGTCACACCGCAAGATTTACAGTGGGAGCTGACAGGAGCTGACCGGAACGCAGGAGAAGGGAGCTGACAGGAGCTGCAGGAAAGGTAAGTTACAGCTCTCTGCCAGCCCCCTCCTACACATGCCACTCGACCACCAGGGAATGAGAGCCCCCTTCTCTGGCCATGTATCAAGCAGGGAAGGGGGGATGAAAATAAATAAAAATTTAAATAATACAAAATAAAATAAAAATATTAATAATTTAAAAAAATAAATAATAATTAAAATAATATTAAAAATTCCCACCCCCCACCAAGGCTCTGCATCGCATACACAAACACACTCTGCATCACATACATACACTGCACTCATACACACACACACTGCATTCATTATATATACACACACTGTAAATAAATATTCAATTAATATAATATTTTGGGGATCTAATATTATTTAGAAATTTACCAGGTACTGCTGCATTTCCCACCCTAGTCTTATTCTCGAGTCAATAAGTTTTCCGAGTTTTGGGGGGTAAAATTAGGGGTCTCGACTTATATTCGGGTCGACTTATACTCGAGTATATACGGTAATAATCCTTTCATTGAGAAAAACTCATCCCTGCCTTCAATATAGAACACGTTCCCTAAACCATATACATATACCTTGATTGTTGAATCTGACAGGAAGTCTCTATTATCTTCCCTGCTTCACTTCCTGCGCAAACCTGAACAGAAAATTAAATACATAAAGATTATGAGGTCAAAATGTATCAAATGCAATTAAGCTGTGTTGGTACCTGGAGTATTAGTTCATGTACAATTTCTGGAATTTATAGGCACACAATGTTTTCATGATGATTTCCAAAGATTGAGTATTTATTTTTACTGCAGAAATGTTCCATACTTTTTTTTATTCTTTAATTTTTTTAATTTGTATTATTGTATACAAGGGACAGAACAGTCTGCGTGATTATTAAACCTTCTCTTAGGCTCCTTAACATATTCTTGAGCGTATTAGATTAATAAATATAGTGGCATTTAATCCAAGCACCTTGTAATGAAATGCTAAAATAGCAGGAGATATTAATCTCTGGGCATTTAGGTCTCTTAGACTCTTACCCAAGTCGGTTTGTGTGGCTGACTTCCTGTAAAGGGTGAAATGGGTATTCAGACGCAATAACAGCAAGATTATTGGCATGAATAAAAGATGAGGCAGCTAGGAATAGCTGTCACCAACTCCTGAGTGCGGACACAGCGGCAGGCTGACTGTAAAGCATTGCAAGTGAAAAGGTTTAAAAGCTGCTATCCTAGACAAGTTTAGCTTGACAGGGATTTAAATCCTTGTTTGTCTAGGCAGATTGGGTCTCTGTTATCCTATTTCCCCTCTTCTCCCACCCCCCCAACGCCTGCTTGACACCACTCCTGAAATCTGCATGTACCTTAATGACCCGGAACGCTTTCTGGCAAAGGATTGCATGCATTATGCATTTTTTTGCTTCCGATTTCAGTTTTGAGTCAAAAGCAAAGTGTTTTTGGTTGGACAGTTCCTGGGCTGATTTCTGGTTGGAGTGGAAATATACTCTCTTGTATGCTGAAAAGTGACAACATACAGACAGATGTTAGCCTGCTGTAAGACCTGAAGGTGGGAATGACTTCTAAAAACCATAAAGTCAGTGGTTCTTAATGTTTGCTTATAAAACGGGGACCCCGTTGCATTAGCTTAGTGACCCATTCTTAAATCCCCTGATTTTTAATATTATGTTTACTTATCTCTATATATTTAACCAATACATATTGTGTGATGTGTCAAAACATAAATCAAATGTAGAATTCCACTTCTTTGTATCCTGCAACTGGGTGCCACCACCTTGGATCCCTGTCAATCATTGTTATAGGCTCTGTCCTTTGCACCTGACAGCCCGCATTGAGAAAGCATACAGAGCTGAGCAAAACAATTGGGTAATATGTTCTGTTCTAGAAAGCGGTGCAAAACTGTGGAAAGGGAGGAGTCACTGATGGAATTTGCACCACTTTTTAGAATTTGATAAATGATCGTCGATGTTTGTTTCTCCATTCCGTCTGCAATGTTTGCCCTGTCTTTGCCTGGACTTAATTGGATTGCTTTAACATTTTAATATCATTTAAAAGAAAACAGAGCATGTGGGAAAAAAATGTTAACACAAATATAGGTGATTTTCATTGTTTATACAATGGTGACATTTTACATGGTAATAGAATAAATATTAAGACATACACTTCTGGGTGACTAAGACAAAGCTGTTATTCTAAATGTACACTAAAATTATATCAGTTGGCTCAAAGTCGGTCATAATTTGAATATTCTTCTAGTGAACCAATCCCTCCATAATACATTTCAACTCCATCAGTTACTTCAGGCACCATCCCACTTCATTGATTTGAAGTGGTAATGCTTCTTGGAGTTTGTGCAGCGTTTCACCAGGTGCTTGCTAAGCCCAGCCTCTGGAACATCCCTTGCCCTACATCAAAGGGTAATGTCGTCTCTGGAAGGCAGATCATCACAACCATGCGAGAAAGGGTTACCACTCAATCTAAAAACAGTGTTTTATTAAAGCACTATTCTGTTTGAGTAACCCTTTCAATTGGGAAATTCACTGTCCTGTCACCCAGAAATTTGTCACGATTATGCCTTCCCACACAATGATGTAATTATAAAGCAGTGTTTAGATTTTGCTTTCAGATACATCAATGGTTAGTTCTGCCTGATCTCCCTAATTATATCTACTTTCCTGGTGCCTAGTTAGTATTATTATTGGATTGTAGAGAGGTAATTTTGCTAATTTACTTGTTTACCCATTCAGTGGTCCAGCTATGGTTAACAACTGGTAACAGTGGTGCTCTCATGCTACAGAATATATTGGTCCTGACTGTATGACTGTCTGTATCAGAAATAAATAAAGTCTAATGATTAGAATGGTGCATTCCTGATATACATGCACATGACCCATCCATGTCACACTGTGACACCTGGGAACACCTGCGGAAGGATGATACAATGAAACAAATGGGAAAAACAAGTAGCTGGGAGAGCGGATAAGAGGGAAAAAAGGAACAAAAAAAGTGGTGGTTTGGTGAAAAAGGATGTGAAAAAATTATGTAAAAAAGAAAGTAAGTTTTGTCTAAGTGCTGTGCATGTGTCTGGTATGTGGAACACAAGTAAACCGTTCACACTTTAACCTTTTCTGCAATGAGCACGTGGCTGTGATATGTGGTTTCATGTGAGGTTGAATGTAGATGAAGTTCATGTAATTTCAACCTTTTTCCAACCCTAATTACAAGCAGCCTTCCACTAATAGCGGTTAGCATGTAACTTAGTTACAAATGCAAGAGTCTACTACATTGTGGCCGACATGGATTTACATCATGCTGCCTTCTTCCTGGTGGGTTCTTTCAGCATCACTTAAAGAGGAACATTTCCAACTGGGGTTTTTTCATAACATAATAAGTAACTAGAAATGGCTGTGGATTGTGGTATAGTTTTCTCAGCAGACTGGTCTCTTTTTAAAGGGACAGTACAAGCACCCAGACCACGTAATCTCATTGAAGTGGTCTAGGTGCCATGTACCTCCCCCTGCAGCTTGTGTGTTTTGCTGGGTTTGCGCAGGAGACTATTAATGCTTTCCTACGGAAAAGCATTTGACTGGCTAAGATCATTGATCTCTGTGACCTCAGTCAAGGAGGCAGGGCAAGTCTAAAATCTGGCGCTGTGTCGGAGAAGGGAAGTAAACTACTTTTTTTCTCCCTACAGGTGGGGGTCAGTCATCTAAACATCCACCGGGGCACTATAGCTTTAGGAATACATATTTGTATTCCTCATATTATAGTATTCATTTAATTATGATTTATATCTTATATATGGTAAGTTCCAGCTTCCAATACAAATTCAATCTCAAGCAGGACATTATTGGAAGGAAGCTTGTTGCGCATGCGCGCTGCTTTATAGGAAGAAGATCCTGCACATATGTGCTTACAGCCTCATGGGGAAAAGGTGGCAACAATCCCTAAACGTTTATTTTGTACGTATCTAAGCTGCTTTTGTTTAAGCATTTATTGGACTAAGGGCGTGCAGAACTGTCACCAGCTCAAATGTGGCCCTTCCTCTTTAAACAGCGTCATAGCTTTGTTCTGGAAAGATTGTGCAGCGCGCACTCTGTTATCATATTATAATTTATTCTGACCCAAGGTATACACGAGGAATATTGATACTATGTTGCTATGAAGTAGGATCAACCTATGACCAGTTGTCTCCAATATATCTGAGTGTTAAATCACAATAAAATGCAACCTGGCATTTTAAACCATTTCTGTTTCAAGGAAGTGAACTGTGAGGAGTTCAGCCGTGTTCTGGAAGCGTTCTGGTTTGACGTCTTCTCTTAAGCATGGCACTGCCCCAACCTCTTCTTTTCCACCTCCCTCCCTCCGCCATGGAGTGATAGCAGAAATCTATTCAAGAGACTGTTCAGCCATATACAAAGGGCCTTTTCATGCTTTATAAGCATGCAGTCAGTTACATGGTGCTCAGCCCTGTGTACATGCCCTCTGGAGGTGTAAACTGACTGATTTCTTGTGCGGCTGAGCCTGGTGAAGGTTGGTGTCGCGCAGCCAGGCCCTAAGATCTGGGGGGCTGCCAGGCTCACAATTTAAGCCAATACGTCAAAATCTGATGCAGACAGAGAGCAAGGAGAGTGTAATGTTTCTGTCTGGAAGAAAGATATGTGTTCGCTGATGCATTTATCTTCCTGGGAACAACAGAAATATCTTAGAACAAACCAGATAATAGTTATTAATGTGCAAAACAAACTGTTTAGTGGTTAATAATATAAACATGTAATAATTATTCAGTGGTTTTTACTTCTAATGAGCTTATTGTGGGTATAATTTTATATTTCATTCAGTCTGTATAAGAGCCTTATAGTGATGTCCCGAACGGTTCGCCGCGGACTCCAGTCAGCAGACACATTCCAGCCAATCAGCAGCAGACCCTCCCACGTCCTGGACAGCTCACTAAGAGTGCAGCTTCAAAATGGATGCTGTCCAGGAGGTGGGAGGGTCTGGGAGGGAGGGTCTGCTGCTGATTGGCTGGAATGTGTCTGCTGACTGGAGTCCGTGGCAAACCGTTCGTGGCGAACCGTTCGGCGAACCGTTCAGGACATCACTAGAGCCTTGTTTTCATATTCTTATTGAAAACCCTTCTTTCCTGTACAGTTGCAAGTTTTTCTCTCTAATGATGTCACAGTTACCTGTTGTGTTCCTGCGCAGTTAAGTAAGACAAGCAGAGAGATTTATTGGAAATGAATAGCGGTACTGGAATTTCATACTAAGCCTCATACAGATCTTATTATGGATCTATAGAATGCAACTTCGAATAGAAAATCACATTGTAAACTAGGACTGTGTTTAAATAGAAACTTTAATTTAATTGAAGATCTGTTTTTACACATTTCACTCGCCTTTTGGCAGTAAATTACATGTAATAACAATAACCATCGCTACTTTTGTTTAGGGACTATTTTATGTTTTTATCCTAATTAACTAAATAATTGATCCTTCTATTCAAATATAAAAACTGTGTGGCAGACTTGTTTCAAGGATACTCCCCTATATTGGGATTTCTCTAAATGTGTAAACTGCACTAATTTAGGTAGTTCAGCTTCATTGCTACAATCCCTAATGATCACATTGCTTTCAATGTTTATATCCTGAATAAACCAGGTCGTCCATTACCTTAACCGTTTCCAAGTTCCTAATGTGTTACTACAACATCTCCCTTTTCTGAAGTCTAATAAAAAAATCGCAATGGCTACCCCGAGTACTTTTTTTTATTTTATTTTTTTGGAGACATCGGTACATGGAGAAATCTTATTGTAAATTAAGAAGTAATAATGACGAGGAAGACTGTAAGGCTTTTGAAAGATAAATTAGCCACACTTATCATCTTGGGCAGCCTTTTACCTTGAAAAGGAGCATTATTTTTATAAAAGGGAAACGCTGCGGAACATGTCTCTATATGAATTATAATAATGGACGTTATGGGGAGTTAACATAATTTCCTACACATGTGATTTTGGGGTTGCAAGCGTACATTTTGCCACCGTGATGTTCTGTCTCCTTCATGTCTTCTAGCTGCAGCATAAGGAGACCTCTCGAAATACCACCAAACCGTCTTGGCGTAATTATGAGCAGGCTGTTCCTGCGCACCTGCTTCATTATCTCTGCAAATGTGTAATGTCGCTCCTGCACATTAATAAGCACTCTGATTCCACATGTGCCCTTTACCCAGCAGATGCTGCCGTCCCGTGTCACGCCATCCCTCCACGAGCAGAGCGCAGCGCGTGCAGCGCCTTACCAAACTCTGTCTATCTAGTGCTCTGCACACAGCTGTCACTTCCAGTGATCAGCAGAGAGATGATCACTCCCCATCCCCCCAGCCTCTTCCTCTGAATCCTTAATGCATATGGAGCATCAGGTCTGCTCGCTATTTATTTTGCTTGTCTGGGCGCTGGGAGAGCTGGGAGACTGTTTTATATCCCCTGTTGTAAAAGTGGTTTCGCACCTTGGAGAAAAATATATGAGGTTGTGCGTGTGTGTTTTTAATGAGTGGGGAGGTTTGTGCTGAGTGAATAAAGTCGCGATGATCTGAAGCAAGAGAATGGGAGCTGTCCTTTCTCCGCTGAGTGGGGGTGCTAGAGATTGAATTAATATCATGGTGTCTTCACAACAGGGAAGATTTGGGTTTCATAAATGAAGGAGAGCTGTCTTGGTGAAGACACCACCTGAGATTGCTTTAGCTCCAAGTCCTTTCTTTTTGATCAAGTGGTGACCGTAGTGTTTCTGCGATAGGTCTCTGTAGGGCAATGCATCTACTGAGAGGTTTACTGGTCCCTTTATCATACCCAGCCTTGTACGTAAAACATGAGGTCAAATACAAAGAACAGCTGAGGATGTAACGATTGGCCAAACAGTGACATAGTGCAGTATAACCATTCTACCTCGGGTGTTAAGCTACTACGAGTGGTAAAGCCAGTGACAAATCTTTGACTTAACCAAAGATGGCAGGATAGTAGTTTGTATTTATATCAGGTGGCTGGGAAATTTGTAGCTGTCTACAAATTACATTGCGCACCCACTTGCTCACTGGTGCTTTGCCTTTTCCATTTCTGCCCCCTGTTGAGACTAAACCCTAGGCATCTCTTACAACTGTTAGCGCCCTCTTTCTGGTGTGGGTTTGCACGGCGTCCTTTAAGGACCCCTGCTCTTATTGCAGAACACTTTTCAGCCATCCACATTACACATAATTTAAATAAACAAACCAAGCACAAGCTGCCCTTCATGTGTGTGATGTCTCCTTTGTTTATTCATTATTTGTACTACTAGGTGACAATTACGGGCTCTTTAATAGGTTTCTGTAAAATAGCTTACACAGCACATAGCAGTAAAACCTTTAATTCATGAAAAAACAGCAATGTATCTACTGTGCACAGCTATGGCATGCAATGTATTTACTGTGCACATGGATGGCATGGAATGTATCTACTGTGCACATGGATGGCATGGAATGTATCTACTGTGCACATCGATGGCATGGAATGTATCTACTGTGCACATGGATGGCGTGGAATGTATCTACTGTGCACATGGATGGCATGGAATGTATCTACTGTGCACATGGATGGCATGGAATGTATCTACTGTGCACATGGATGGCATGGAATGTATCTACTGTGCACATGGATGGCATGGAATGTATCTACTGTGCACATCGATGGCATGGAATGTATCTATTGTGCACATGGATGGCATGGAATGTATCTACTGTGCACATGGATGGCATGGAATGTATCTACTGTGCACATCGATGGCATGGAATGTATCTACTGTGCACATGGATGGCATGGAATGTATCTACTGTGCACATGGATGGCATGGAATGTATCTACTGTGCACATCGATGGCATGGAATGTATCTACTGTGCACATGGATGGCATGGAATGTATCTACTGTGCACATGGATGGCATGGAATGTATCTACTGTGCACATGGATGGCATGGAATGTATCTACCGTGCACAGCTATGGCATGGAATGTATCTACTGTGCACATGGATGGCATGGAATGTATCTACTGTGCACATCGATGGCATGGAATGTATCTACCGTGCACATCGATGGCATGGAATGTATCTACCGTGCACAGCTATGGCATGGAATGTATCTACTGCGCACATGGATGGCATGGAATGTATCTACCGTGCACATCGATGGTATGGAATGTATCTACTGTGCACATCGATGGTATGGAATGTATCTACTGTGCACATCGATAGTATGGAATGTATCTACTGTGCACATCGATGGTATGGAATGTATCTACTGTGCACATCGATGGTATGGAATGTATCTATTGTGCACATCGATGGTATGGAATGTATCTACTGTGCACATCGATGGCATGGAATGTATCTACTGTGCACATCGATGGCATGGAATGTATCTACTGTGCACATCGATGGTATGGAATGTATCTACTGTGCACATCGATGGCATGGAATGTATCTACTGCGCACATCGATGGCATGGAATGTATTTACTGTGCACATCGATGGCATGGAATGTATCTATTGTGCACATCGATGGCATGGAATGTATCTACTGTGCACATGGATGGCATGGTATGTATCTACTGCGCACATGGATGGCATGGAATGTATCTACTGTGCACATCGATGGCATGGAATGTATCTACTGTGCACATGGATGGCATGGAATGTATCTACTGTGCACATGGATGGCATGGAATGTATCTACCGTGCACATGGATGGCATGGAATGTATCTACCGTGCACAGCTATGGCATGGAATGTATCTACTGCGCACATGGATGGCATGGAATGTATCTACCGTGCACATCGATGGCATGGAATGTATCTACCGTGCACATCGATGGCATGGAATGTATCTACCGTGCACAGCTATGGCATGGAATGTATCTACTGCGCACATGGATGGCATGGAATGTACATCTACTGCGCACATGGGGATGGCATGGGAGAAAAATATCTACTGCGCACATGAGTTGGCATGGGAGAAATGTATCTACCTCTAAGCATACATGGATGGCATGGAATGTATCTACTGTGCACAGGTATGGAAATGGATCTACTGTGCGCATGGATGGCATGGAATGGATGCGACTGTGCACATGGAGTGGCATGGAATGTATGCGACTGTGCATGGATGGCATGAATGTATCAGCTGGTGCACATGAATTGGCATGGAATATGAGCTGTGCACGCATGGATGGCATGGAATGTATGGAGCTGTGCGCACATGGATGGCATGAATGGCTGCACAGTAGCACAGCTATGGCATGGAATGTATCTACTGTGCACATGGATGGCATGGAATGTATCTACTGTGCACATGGATGGCATGGAATGTATCTACTGTGCACATGGATGGCATGGAATGTATCTACTGTGCACATGGATGGCATGGATTGTATCTACTGGGCACATGGATGGCATGGAATGTATCTACTGCGCACATGGATGGCATGGAATGTATCTACTGCGCACATGGATGGCATGGAATGTATCTACTGTGCACATGGATGGCATGGAATGTATCTACTGCGCACATGGATGGCATGGAATGTATCTACTGCGCACATGGATGGCATGGAATGTATCTACTGCGCACATGGATGGCATGGAATGTATCTACTGTGCACAGCGATTGCATGGAATGGATCTACTGTGCACATGGATGGCATGGAATGGATCGACTGTGCACATGGATGGCATGGAATGTATCGACTGTGCACATGGATGGCATGGAATGTATCGACTGTGCACATGGATGGCATGGAATGTATCGACTGTGCACATGGATGGCATGGAATGTATCTACTGCGCACATGGATGGCATGGAATGTATCTACCGTGCACATCGATGGGAGACATTTTAGGCTCTATCAGCTTGTTGTTTTTATTTTCCATGAATGAATATACTCACTAAGGCTTGCTATACTGCTATCTGTTGAACAAAGATCTAAAAAACATTTGTGCCAGTGTCTTTGAAATAATGGGAAGATCAGAATTGTCTGGGAAGTCTTGGGCCCGTCCTGCTCCATGTCGATCCTTGAGATTTGTTGTAAACCAGGGAGATTTGGCGTTGAGGTTTTTTTCTTCTTCTTTTAAATAATCAATCCTTTTCCCATTAAGTACTAGATCCTTTTTATTGTTCTTTATATAGCGCCAGCTTATTCCGCTGCGCTTTACTTTTTGAAAGTATTCTGTTGGGAACCCCTCTCCCACATTTTACACATGCAGCAGACAGGGGCGGACTGAGAGCCTTTGGGGCCCCCGGACAAAATTAGATCCCAGGCCCTTTGAAGGCCAAATATATGTGCATTAAATAAATGTTAAATATAACTCATAATACGGCATTCCTTTGGATGTGTATATTGGGAAGACCTGTGTATCAATGCATGTTTGTATTTGAGTCTGTGTGAATGCACTTGTGCATGTCTGGATGACTACATGTGCTTTTTGTATATAGTGTCTGTGTGAATGCATATGTGACAGGTGACAGAGTGTATGAGGGAGAAGGTGACAGGTGGCAGAGTGAGGGGGTACCTGGTGGCAGAGTGAGGGAAGGAGGGGTTGAGTGGTGGCAGAGTGAGGGGGAGACACAGTGAGTGGGGGTGACTGGTGACAGAGGGAGGGAGAGGGGGTGACTAGTGTCAGAGTTAGGGAATGGGTGACTAGTGGCAGAGTGGGGGAGGGAGGGAAGAGATGACTAGTGGCAAAGTGAGGGAGGGAAGAGGTGACTGGTGACAGAGGGAGGGAGTGACTGGTGACAGAGGGAGGGAGTGACTGGTGACAGAGGGAGGGAGTGACTAGTGACAGAGAGAGGGAAGGGGTGACTGTCACTAGTCACCCCCTCACTCTGTCACTAGTCACCCCCTCTGTCCCTAGTCACTCCCTTCCTCACTCTGTCACTAGTCACCCCATCCCTCTCTCTGTCACTAGTCACCCCATCCCTCTCTCTGTCACTAGTCACCCCATCCCTAACTCTGTCACTGTGAAGGAAGGAAGGGGTGACTGGTGACAGAGTGAGGGGATGCCTGGTGACAGAGTGAGGGAAGGGATGACTAGTGGCAGAGTGAGGGAAGGAAGGGATGACTGGTGACAGAGTGAAGGAATGACTGGTGACAGAGTGAGAGAGGGGGTGACTAGTGAAAGAGTGAGAGGGGGTGACTAGTGACAGAGTGAGGAAGGGAGTGGGTGACTAGTGAGAGTGAGGAAGGGGGTGACACAGTGACAGAGTGAGGAAGGGGGTGACACAGTGACAGAGTGAAGGAGGTGGTGACTGTCACTAGTCACACCATCCCTCCCTCTGTCCCTAGTCACCCCTCCCTCTGTCACTTGTCACCCCCTTCCTCACTCTGTAACTAGTAACCCCTTCCCTCCCTAACTCTGTCACTAGTCACCCCCTCCCTCACTGTCACTAGAGTGAGGGGGTGACTAGTGGCAGAGTGAAGGAAGGAAGGGGTGACTAGTGACAGAGTGAGGGAGGTGGTGACTGTCACTAGTCACCACCTCCCTCACTCTGTCACTAGTCACCACCTCACTCTGTCACTACTTCCTCCCTCCTTCTGTCACTAGTCACCCCCTCCATCCCTTACTCTGTCACTAGTCACCCCCTCCCTCACTCGGTCACCAGTCATGCCCTCACTCTGTCACTAGTCACCCCCTCACTCTAGTGACAGAGTGAGGGAGGGTGGGACTAGTGACAGAGTGAGAGAGGGGTGACTAGTGACATAGTGAGGGAGGGAGTGGGTGACTAGTGACAGAGTGAGGAAGGGGGTGACACAATGACAGAGTGAGGGAGGGGGTGACTAGTGACAGAGTGAAGGAGGTGGTGACTGTCACTAATCACAACCTCCCTCACTCTGTCACTAGTCACCCCCCCCTCTCTCTCTCTGTCTCTAGTCACCCCCTCCCTCTCTCTGTCACTAGTCACCCCTTCCCTCTCTCTGTCACTAGTCACACCATCCCTCACTCTGTCACTAGAGTGAGGGGGTGACAGGTGACAGAGTGAGGGAAGGGATGACTAGTGGCAGAGTGAGGGAAGGAAGGGATGACTGGTGACAGAGTGAAGGAATGACTGGTGACAGAGTGAGAGAGGGGGTGACTAGTGACAGAGTGAGTGGGTGACTAGTGACAGAGTGAGGAAGGGAGTGGGTGACTAGTGACAGAGTGAGGAAGGGGGTGACACAGTGACAGAGTGAGGGAGCGGGTGACACAGTGACAGAGTGAAGGAGGTGGTGACTGTCACTAGTCGCCCCATCCCTCCCTCTGTCACTAATCACCACCTCCCTCACTCTGTCACTAGTCACCCCCTCCCTCTCTCTGTCACTAGTCACCCCCTCCCTCACTCTGTCACTAGTCACACCCTTCCTCACTCTGTCACTAGTCACACCCTCCCTCACTCTGTCAATAGAGTGAGGGGGTGACTAGTGACAGAGTGAGGAAAGGGGTGACTAGTGATAGAGTGAGGAAAGGGGTGACTAGTGATAGAGTGAGGGAAGGAAGGGGTTACTAGTGACAGAGTGAGGGGATGACTGGTGACAGAGTGAGGGAGGGGGTGACTAGTGACAGAGTGAGGGAGAGGGTGACTAGTGACAGAGTGAGGAACGGGGTGACTAGTGACAGAGTGAGGGAGGGGGTGACTAGTGACAGAGTGAGGGAGGGTGTGACTAGAGTGACAGGTGAGGGAGTGAAGGGGTGACAGAGTGAGTGAGGTAAGGGGTGACTAGTGACAGAGTGAGGGAGGGGGTTGCTAGTGACACAGTGGGGGGTGACTAGTGACAGAGTGAGGGAGGGGCTACTAGTGACACAGTGGGGGGAGTGACTAGTGACACAGTGAGGAGGGGTGACTAGTGACACAGTGAGGAGAGGGATGACTAGTGACAGAGTGAGGAGGGTGACTAGTGACACAGTGAGGGTGACTAGTGACACGGTGGGGTGACGTGACAGTGACAGGGGGTGACTAGTGACGGGGGGGTGACTAGTGACGGGGGTGACAGTGACACAGTGAGGAGGGGTGACTAGTGACACAGGGGGGGTGACTAGTGACACAGTGAGGGGGTGACTAGTGACACAGTGAGGGGGTGACTAGTGACACAGTGAGGGGGTGACTAGTGACAGTGGGGGGGTGACTAGTGACAGTGGGGGGGTGATTAATTACAGTGGGGGGGTGACTAGTGACAGTGAGGGGGGGAGGGGTACCTAGAGCCTACCTTTCTCTCTGCTCCTTGTGGTCTCCCAGGCTGCTGCTCCTTCCCCTCCTGGGCTTTGTGTGTGAGAGGAGTAAACAGGAAGTGATGTCACTTCCTGCCTCTCCCATCACACAGAGCACCGCGGGACTGGAAGCAGGAGACCTGGCAGAGAGGAGGTGAAGCTGTCAGGTCTCGTGGGAGGAGGGAGGGAGGGGGGTGGATTTAGACAGCGGTAGGTTGTGGGGCCCCGCGCTGCATCAGGGGCCCCACAACCTATCAATTAAATAGTTTTATTTTTTCGTTCCAGTTGGAGAGATCGCTGATCTCTCCAGCTGGAGCATGGCTGTGCGGCCGGGCCCCTGACTGCCTCGGGCCCTCCGAGTGGTCAGTCCGCCCCTGACCTTGCAACATTTTGACAGGTGGATAAGGGGGTTTGATCAGTGAGATCATGCAGAGCAGGCTCTGGTGTTGTGTTTCTCTCTCCTGCTTCTGCACAACAATACTCTCTTTCTATCATTAGTGGACTGATCTGAAACTGTGCTGGATGGTTAAGAGGGGAGGTGGCTGAAGTAACTCCTGTTGCTGAGAGGCGTGCCCAACAATGCAATCTGACTATGTTTATAGGAAGTTTATAAACATTTATTACACACTTTCCAAAGTTTTTCTGTTTTAATTTTGTTTTGTTTATTCGTTTATAAGTGTTAGCTCTTGCTGGTTTAAAAAAAAATAAATAGTGATGCATGACCCTTTAAATGAAACTGTCCCTCTTGGGCCATTTAAATGTTGGGAAGTGTTAGTAACATTAAGCATTCAAAACACCACCAATAATAATAAACAAAGTGAAGTCCTGCACATAATGTTCCTTTAAACCTCACATTACAGTATACCTGTGCAGGCCGGTTTGATTTCTCTAAAAGGGGAAGGGTCCAACAAAAAAAGAGACAGCTGGAGATCATGCAAAGATTACATTATGTGACAGTTTGAAAGGATGAATCCAACACACGCTGATGAAACGTGATACACCACCAACACCTAATACTTAATGTATATTCATGTATAACACATACGTAGAGTAAATTATACAGATACAGTATGCTAATTTCTATCTCTAGTGAAAGAAATAGTGAACGCATTTTGCTCCTTGAGGGTTAGTGGGGGAAGGAAGCCAAATTTATGCTTGAAAAAAAATCATGTATTTATTTATCAAATGTAAAGTAGAAATAAATAAAATGCAAACGAGGGAAAGTACACACTTTAAAAAAACAACCTTACACCCATTTAGGGTTTATTGCTACTAGTAGTTTATTAATCAAGTAGCAAATTAGTCATTTTTAAAATAGTGTAAATATAGTTTAAAATGTAATAGTTTTAGCATGTTGGGCTATCTGACTCTAAAAGTAAATGATATTTTCTGTGCACAAATGTCTCCGAAGTTAAGACGCTGCAATATGCACACAGTGTGGACGTGTAATGTAGTAGGCAAGACACAGGCAGTGTGTGCACAGTGTGACATTGTAGAACCAGACAGAGAATGCACATAGTGTGACAGAGGAGACAAAGAGTCAAAGTGTGCACACAGTTTGACTGAGAAAACTTACAGACAGAGTGTGCACACAGTGTGACAGAGAAAACACTGACAAAGTGTACACACAGTGTGACAGAGAAAACACAAAGTGTACACACAGTGTGACAGAGAACCTACAGACAGAGTATGCACACAATGTGAGAGAGAACCCACAGACAGAGTATGCACACAGCGAGAGAGGAAACACAGACAGAATATGCACACAATGTGAGAGAGAACCCACAGACAGAGTATGCACACAGCGAGAGAGAGGGAACACAGACAAAGTGTACTCACAGTGTGAGAGAGAACCCACAGACAAAGTGTACACACAGTGTGAGAGAGAACCCACAGACAGAGTATGCACACAATGTGAGAGAGAACCAACAGACAGAGTATGCAAACAGCAAGAGAGAGGAAACAGACAAAGTGTACACACAGTGTGAGAGAGAACCCACAGGCAGTGTGCACACAGTGTAAAAGAGTAGTTACAAAGAGAGTGTGTGATAGAGGAGACAATGACAGAGTGTGCACACAGTGTGACAACAGACACAGAGACAGTGTGCACACATGGTGTAACAGAGGCGATAAAGACAGAGTGGGCACACAATGTGAGAGCAGACACAGACCGAGTATGCACACTGTGTGACAGAGGAAACAAAGACAAAGTGTGCACACAGTGTGAGAGCAGACACAGACAGAGTTGGCACACAGTGTGAGAGCAGACACAGAGACAGTGGGCACAAAGTGTGACAGAGGAGACAAAGACAAAGTGGGCACACAGTGTGAGAGCAGACACAGACAGAGTGTGCACACAGTGTGACAGAGAAGACAAAGTGGGCACACAGTGTGAGAGCAGACACAGACAGAGTGTGCACACAGTGTGATAGAGGAGACACAGATAGTATGCATAAGGTGTGACAGAGGAGACAAAGATAGTGTGCACAAATTGTGACATAGAAGACACAGATAGTATGCACACAGTGTGACAGAGGAGACACAGATAGTATGCACACGGTGTGACAGAGGAGACAAAGATAGAGTGTACACAGCACACAGTGCGACAGAGGAGACAAAGATAGAGTGTACACAGCACACAGTGCGACAGAGGAGACACAGACAGTGTAACACCCAGCTGAGACACAATGCAGTTATTAATTGACTGACTAAAATTTGAACAACAAATAAAAATAAATAAAACAAATAGATATATAAAAACCGCTGTTATTACACCATTCAATGACAAAGTTTGATCTCCCTTTTCACGTTCATTACAGTAGGCTGAAGCATTTTGAAAATTTAATGTGAATATTTAATCCGAATTTATACAAATACCAGCATGGCAGAAGTCGCAAACAGGATAATGTTAATATGTGTTCACCCTGGTACACAGAAAACATCATCTCCATCAGACTGAATACGAATATAGAGCAGAAAGGGGATTATTTTATTATTTATAGTCGTTCGTGTTTTATCCCAGATTGGATAAAAGGCGTATCGGTACAGATATCTCGAACTCCCTAATTGCCCTGACAACTCCCAGCATTCATCTCACTATATCCACAGCCACACAGATCAAAGTGGAGCCCCCACCAATCCACCAGCTGATCCCGCTCTCTCCGGGGACATGTATTGAATATGACCCTTTCCAACCTTTCCTCGTGTCCTAGCAGGGAGCGCAGCTTATCATTTGCATTTCTGACAATTCACACCGAAAAGGCGATGGTATTGTTCTTGGCTATAGCCTTCTTCCTCGAAAGGCACGGAGAGATATTAAATATAAAGAGATGCCTGCATATTTTGCATTAAATAAAATAAACAAATACACGTTTTTTTGTAAAGAAACTAAATTTTAAAATGTTGACCCCGTCTATGGAATATTGTTAAAAGGTACAAAAAAAGCAAGACCTGTCACTCCAGCTACTGGGGATTGCAAGGTGAAATACTCTCAGCCATCCACCAGCCAATTGGAGAATCATGCTCTTAACCCTGGTTAATATCAGTAGGTTTGAAAACTATGATTAAGATATGCGGGCTACTCAACTTGCAACCTTACGTGCTTTAGGGATCTTCCCTTTGTTATTATTATTATTGTTATAATTATTAATATTTATAAAGTGCCAACCAATTCTGCAGCGCTGTACAATGGGTGCACTAACAGACACGTAGTTGTAACCAGACGAGTTGGACTCACAGGAACAGAGGGATTGATGAGCTTACATGTCAGAGGAAGTGGGGTATAGTGACACAAAAAGTAAGGGTAGGGTAGAAAAGTAGGTTGCTAGGATATTATTCATTGAGGGCTAGTTGTTGTTTTGATGACAGTTGCAGGAGAGGAATCAGGGTGCGGGGAGAGAAAGCTGTTCACAGTTTAATTGAAACACTTTCCTGAAGATGTACATTTTCAAAGATTTTTTGAAGAAGTGGAGAGTCTAACAGAGAAGGGAAGGGCATTCCATATGCAGCCCCAGAGAACGGTGCAGCCCTAGAGGAGTTTATAGGAAGCAGAGTATAGATAAACAATGAGTTTACAATCTGTAAGAAGCGGGTAGGGTATAGTTACACAAGGAGCTTGCAGTCTGTAGGAATCTATATCCAATCACTGTGTGTCTGAGTGTATAACAGGCTTCACAGCAATAATGCTCCCAGTAATGTGTCTGAGTATATAACAGAGCTCCACAGTAATAATACTCCCAGTAATGTGTCTGAGTGAATAACAGAGCCCCGCAGCAATAATACTCCCAGTAATGTGTCTGAGTGTATAACAGGCTTCACAGCAATAATGCTCCCAGTAATGTGTCTGAGTATATAACAGAGCTCCACAGTAATGACACTCCCAGTAATGTGTCTGAGTGTATAACAGGCTTCACAGCAATAATACTCCCAGTAATGTGTCTGAGTGTATAACAGAGCTCCACAGCAATAATACTCCCAGTAATGTGTCTGAGTGTATAACAGAGCTT